>JACEEZ010000866.1:122124-144624 GCA_016584305.1 Chionoecetes opilio | reverse complement strand
TGTGACACCTGTCGGCAAATGTGATGATAAGCGATTGTACTTCGGTGTCAGACAGTGAATCTATCGGTGTTACAGATCTAGAGTACGATGCTCAATATGAGACCAAAATAAATGACGCTGCTTGCGTATATGAGGAAAACGAACCTCAGATTGTGATAGGAGCTCAACCCTATATGTTTGAACCAGAATACGAGGCGAACGATCAGATGTTACCGGCAACAACAACCCCTTACACACAACAACCCCTTACACACAACAACCCCTTACATGCACAACCCCTTACACACAACAACCCCCTTACACGCAACAACCCGTTACACAAAACAACCCCTTACACACAACAACCCCTAACACACAACAACCCTTTACACACAACAACCCCTTACACACAACAACCCCTTACACACAACAACCCCTTACACACAACCCCTTACACACAACAACCCACTTACACATAACAACCCCTTACACACAACAACCCCTTACACACAACAACCCCTTACACACAACAACCCCTTACCCACAACAACCCCCTTACACACAACAACCCCTTACACAAGTATGTTACACGCCAGTCCACCCCATTTACTACCACACGCCAGTCCACCACATTTCCTACCACACCCCAGTCCACCCCATACACCCCGTCTCCTACCACACCACCGACACCCAGTCAACGCTCTCGCCAAGCCTGCCCCACCCGGTTGGAGCCCTCACGCCAACACTGGTAGGAGTGGGAGTCTTGGTGGTGATAGTGATGGTGGCGACGCTGTTTGTGTGGAGGAGGCGTCGAAAAGGTCAGGAAAACACAACAGCATCCGGTGTGTGAGTGAGTGAGTGTGTGTGTGTGAGTGTGTGTGGTGAGTGTGTGTGTGTGTGTGTGTGTGTGTGGTGTGTGTGTGTGTGTGTGTGTGTGTGTGTGGTGAGTGTATCACTACAAATCCCTGCAAATTTCAACTTCCCGTTCCAATCTGCCCGAGTCCGCCGCACAAATCTCTTCCACACATTTAACGCTGTCGTATCAGTCGGAAACGTGTGCAAACTTTTCTAGAAAGGCACAGCTGTCTTGCTGCACCCATAAAAGATGCATGCATGTGGCATATCGCAAAACAAATCTATCAGAAACACCCAAAAATCTTCAAGTACTATAATTATCTCTTGTGTTTACGTGCTTCTGGATCAGCGCGGGAAGAGAATGCTTCCACTTGTGACGTCACCCAGCCGTGTTGCGTCGTCTGCAAGCCTTGAGGAGCGTTTTGAGAGTTCGGAAATTTGCAGATTTTGATTGCGGATTATTTAAAAACGGCTGACTGGATGCAAAAAGTGACAACATACTGTTGATATACTCGGTAATGGCTATAATTTGATTGCATTAAATTATGAATGATGAAATGGTCTGGACGATTACTTTAAGACTTAAACTTCCTTGGCTGCTTGTAAGAACCTGTGACTTTATATTATAACCATAACCTTATAAGGTACTAATATATATTATATATATAATATATATATATATATATATATATATATATTATATATATATAGTATATATATATATATATATATATATATATATATATATATATATATATATATATATATATATATATATATATATATATTATAAAATATATATATATATATATATATATATATATATATATATATATATATATATATATATATTACATATAATATAATATATATGTATAATAATAGTATTGTCTCACTCGGTTCTTTGGCACTTACTTTACTTACTTACAAATACTTAAACGTTACTTAAATCAGCAAAATTTACTCAAACCCGCTCGATCACTTGAAATTACTACCGTATTGATGTATATACCTCTGGCCAGTAAACCTTATCTGCCTATCAGTAGGGCATCACTTGGCAATCACCCCTACACGTCAGAGACCTGTATCTTATATTGGTAGATCCCGTTACCTGTACAAATAACAAGCTTAGAAAAGGGTAACATAAAATGGCGACATCGTTGGAATGCGATAACATAATTAAATAGCTGTGACACCCGTTAGCTGTGAATAACAAGATAAAAGGGTAACATGAAATGGTGACACAGCGGTGGAATGTCACAACATAATTGGAAGCAGCGGTGACATATGTCATAACATGAATTGATGGCATTGGTATAACGATAAGTAGTATAAGTGTGCCTTCATGTACTGGACGAGGAACATATAATACACGTAAGGGGAGGACGATGCATTGTGGAATAAGCACTGAACAAGTGAACAAAGCTTAAGAGACAAGCGTGACGGGAGTCACAGAGAGAGAAAAATTGATTAATACTGTTGTCATCACTGACCTCACGACGACCTCAGAAAGAGCGTGTTTAGCCGCTTCTCTCATCGTTAAACACTGTTCATCCACATATACCCACTTTAGAATCCTCACTGCTCTGTATAATAGAGCCATAAGGCTACATTAACATCCTCCTGCATAAAATTGGATAGGGATTCACTTGTAACAAGAGGACAATGACGTTACAAGGCTCTTTTTTCGGGTAAGTCGGACGAGACGACAAGACTGAGTTGTTATCATGAAGACGGAACGCGCGTTGCATCACCTGTCCTTCCACACTCAAACCTTCCTCCCACCCAGCGCCCCAAGGCCAGCCTGCCCCACAACCCGTCGACTCATCACAACTGCCTCCTCGCTGTGACACCCACCTTAGAGGAACGCCCTTATTGACTGCTGCCGCTGCTGTAGGAGTGAACCTTGGCGTGCAGACATTACAAGATTTTTAGTGAGTACAGCACAACGTTAGCTGACATTACATGAGATGTGTGTTAATTACGCCACTAGTTTATATAACAGGGTGAGATAGAGTAGCTTCACATATATTTTGCTTATATAGCCATGTGAAGGAATTTTAGTGATTAACTTGGCAGTTATTTATTTTGTAGTTGCTTTTAATTTATCTTACGACTATTGTTTCATACTTTCTTGTAATTCTTAATAATTTGTTCCCTTATCATATCATCCCTATATACAATATATCCATTTCTCCTTTTAGAATTGCCTTACAGACCAGGAGATGGATGATATTATTTAACTTAATTGAATTTTTACTTATGAATTTATAGACACTTTAGCAAAGTTAGAATGTGAGTGAATTATTCACCGATGGAATGCTAGGATGTATAAACATGAACTCCTACCCTCTGAGGAATCAGGAAATGACAGTACAGGCAAGTTAACCTTTTGTTTAAGGAATTAACTCTTGAATGGAGGGATGTAAGTCATCACCTCCGAGTACCACCGGTTGTAACATTTACAGTAACCCTACTGTAACCCAGTTTATCTCTTATAGTTACTAAATGTCTAATTCTAATACATCCGTTGCCGGTAGTTATTTTTACCCCTGTCGTGGACTCTCCCTCAGGCCACTGGTGCTATTAAGCCAAGTTACTCTGCCAGGGAATACATTTGTGTCTATGTAAGGATAGTATAGCACAAAGTATTGATAATTTCGCAGCCAGGTGCCACAGACGCCCTTGTCAGAGGAGATTAATTAATGCCATTAGCACTCCTTATGCACATTTTGATTGATTTATAATACCTTTGAGCTGAAATCGGCTCTTGTCACTTTTTAGAGGAATAAATACTCTCTGGTATGCATATAATATATATGCATATCTTAATGATGTGATATTTTCTAGTAAACGACTCGGAGTCAGAATTTATTAGCTGAGAAGCCGTACTCCTCAAGTTTAATGAAGCAGGTCTTAAAGTTCAGATATAATTAATAAATGATATTTATATAACTGCCAGTGCGATTGCTCACGCCCTCAGGGACTATCTACTGTATTTTGTCCTTGCTCATAACCTCGAGTATTATTAGGTGACAACGCAGTAGAGTTTCACAACGCACTTTTTACTGAGTCGAAGGGATTTTAACACAGTCCTAACAGTCTCTGAGTTCATTTTGTTTTCTAATAGCTCAGATTTGATTAATGTTGTAAAGGACTCTACCACTATATTTATGTGCATTATCCTTATAGCATTTTTTTTTTGTTATACCAACAATTATTATTGTGATTTCTCTTTGATATGTTGTCATGGAAGCCCTCATATTGTATAGGCATTTTTTTAGGAGCATTGCCTGCATCACCGAGAATCTTTAGTACACAATGTTGTAACATATGGTTAGGTATCTGTCTCTAGACAATCGCGAGGACGCGATCAGGTAGGTGACCGAGCGATGTTATGCCACTGGATATATTATATGTATTAAGTGTAGCATGTAGTCATGTTTGAGGTGTATGTACGTGTGTCCTGCCTATTTTCTACAACACAACTGTTATTGTGCTGCTCAGACAGACACCACCTCGTTAATAGTATTGTCATGGACATAATGGTGTTATTCCACTGCTGCTTGCATTTCTTGAGAATGCACAGTCAGTGTTTTGCGTGTGCCTGTGGTTAATTGCCACTTATCTTAGTTGATAAGCAACTGCACACAAGGACATACACAATTAACGTTGGGTGTGTTTGTGTCATCGTCGTATGAACAGCGAAAAGCGTGTGAACTGTCCTCATCCCACGCACTCAGCACTTCCTGGATAAACATCTGTTCAAGATAGAACCTTTCCTTTATAACTCGCCGCCGGAGGGATGGAAAGGCAGAAGAGAGGAAGACGCGATACCTGGCGCTCCTAAGCTTAGACTCTATGTGAGTCGAGTACTTGTCACGATATTAACTCTTCTGGCCTGTCTATTAAGACTTAAACTTCCTTGGCCGCTTGTAAGAACCTGTGTCTTTATATTATAACCATAACCTTATAAGTGTACAATATATATATATATATATATATATATATATATATATATATATATATATATATATATAATATATATATATATATATATATGTACACTTATAAGGTTATGGTTATAATATAAAGTCACAGTTTATATATATATATAGTATATGTTATATATATATATATCAAGTATATTATATATATATATATATATATATATATATATATATATATATATATATATATATATATATATATATATATATATATATATATATATATATATATATATATAGGGAGGGCATCACCTGGCAATCAACCCTACACGTCAGAGACCTGTATCTTACATGGGTAGATCCCGTTACCGGTACAAATAACAAGCTTATAAAAGGGTAACAAGCTTAAGTATTACTTCCTGAAAAGGAAATATTATATTGAATAATATTTGAAAGTGCAACTAAAAATATGTTAAGAATAGATAGATGTAATAGGAATTAGGAAATGCTACATAATATAAATATATATAATGTGTGAGGAAGTTGAATGGGAAGTAAGATAAATCAACTCATAACTGGGAAATATGAACAATAGATTGAGGGAAATAAAACTTAATACGGAAACAAAAAAGAGGGAATGGTAAAGACTGGTTGTCGGTGTGTTCTTCATTATTCTTACTTTTTCTTTTTACTTTATTATCTTTCTTTCCGTGTCCAGGTATAACGTTGTGACCTATTTTTCTTTCCTGTTTTTGCTTTAGGTTTTCTTTTCTCCTTCTTTATTCGTTCCTGCCTACCTGCTTTCCTCATTCCCTTTGTCCGTGTTGAGGAAAGTTTTCATCCTTGTCGTGTCGCCTCAACTCCTTCACTGCAAGAGTCAGGTTGCTGTGAGTCCATTCTTCTTTCTTCCTTCTTGCATTTTTTTCCCATTTTTGTCTCTGTAGTTAAGGTTTTTTTTCTAGTTTCTTCCTGTTTTCTTTTCTTACTGCCATGGATTCCTTCCCATGTGCATTTTTTCAACGTTTCGAAAATCATTCTTTCAGTGTTCATAACATCTTTGTTACACATTTTTTATGTAGTAGTTTTTTTATGTGTTCAAATATTTCCTCACTCAATAATGTTTTTCTTGCATTCAACCATTGCTTATGTTTAGGTTTATATTTAATCAAAATCCTTACTTTGTTCTTATTCTCCTCGCATATATCATTTTTCCGTGAAAGAGAAAATTTTGATTCCTCCTCCACCTCTTCCTACACCTTCTGCTCCTTTCTTCGTACTCGTCTTCGTCGTCCTACAGTTTTCTTCCTCATCCTTCTCTTTTTCCCTATCCTTCATCGGCACCTTTGTTCATACATCCACCACCACACCACCCACCTCCTCGTCCTCAACCTAGTTCTCGCTCTCTGTTTAGTCCCCGGTCTCTTGACAGTCTAGGCTTGTCTCCTTTCAAATCAGTGTCCCTGATCACCTAACAGAGAATATGGAAGGGGATATAAGGTGAGAATTGTGACCTCAAAATCCCGGCAGGAGTTAGGGGTGGCAATCCTTCACTCCTACGAAAGGCTGCGATCATTTAATGCGCTTCACGATCCATAGTAAGTACGAGCTTAACGATAACAGTGGAGTAATAACAGGCTGCAGGAAAGCGAACTTCAATTGAGCCTGATTCCTCGTTTCCAATACAATTTAAAATGACTTTGTTGGTTTGGCTCTCTACAGTATGCTACTTTCACAGCTTTGAAAATAGCAGCTAAGATCAATTATGGATTACTGGAAAATCAAGCGAGGAATCACTGTAATAGAGACGTAATTGCAGGATATTTCCAGCGACTCCCCAGTGTCAAATATCCTTTGTTTTTGACAGTTGCAGAGGCATAACCTTTGATACCAAAAAAATTGTGTAATGATGCAATGACGGCGATCCAATTCAAAGAGTTAACGAAGAAAAATATCTAAGATTTTTACTTATTATATTTATGTTTGCATTATCTAACAAAGAAAATGCTCATCAATACCCTGCTTTTATTATCCTTTTTCATACCTTTAATTCCAACTTTCCTTACCTTCCCCTCCATCCTATCCCCCATCCCTCAGTTCTCAATCAGTATATCATCGTCACACTCACCACCAACACACCCTCGCAGGCAGGAATCAACACTGAAAAAATATAATTATTTAACCAGCTTCCTCATCACACCCCCAAAACACCCTTCGTAAAGTTTCTCCCAACAAGTTCAAGAACACTCAACCCTCCTTTAGCTTCCACAAACTTTCCAGCACGGGACCTTCCCCCACAAGCCTCAACGGCTCCCTTGACCCATCAGAAAATATCCCCAGTGACTCCCTCTTCCTCGTCTAATTCCAATTACTCTCCTAATCCTCCAGTTACTCTCTTCTTAACTACGCCTTTTACTTCGACTGATCTTATTTACTTTTTTGCGTTGTTAAAACTGTCTTTATGAAGTTACTTATCACCTGAATTGAATATTAGAGGAATATATTCAGTAATACGTTCCATATTGTCAATTTCTATGCATTATGTTTGTTTTCCTTCCAACTCCCCATCGCCACATAATAACGCATTTGTTATCCTAACGTAACCTTCAGTTATTATTATACACGTATCTTTCGTATTTTATTACTGTCCTAATTTGTATGCTCTACTTGCACTAATCTACAACCTATTTCTTGCTCACTTAATGCCGAGACTATATTCTGCTTCTTTAACTTCGTCCCCAAATAATTTTGACTATATACCCCTTTTTTCATCATACAAATTTTTCAATCTGCTAAGTCCAGCTAGTAGCTAGGGTTCAGGGCAAAGGTGGAAGGAAATATCAGTAATTTTTCCCAGGAGAAGACAGTGGTTAAACATGTTATGCTAAGCAGTAAGGAGATTCCCGCTGGGAGAGTGAGGCGAGGAGAAGGAGGAGGAGGAGCAGCAGACGCAGCTAGAAAAGGTTAGAAGTGGAGGGGAAGGAAGAATAGGAGACGTAGGAATAAATAAGAGGAGGACGGAAAGACATAGCTTGTGGGAAAATGAGCTAAAAAAAGTCAGGAATGTATCAGATTGGGCAAACGTACATCCATATGTCACAGGCAGACACACACACACACACACACACACACACACACACACACACACACACACACACACACACACACACACACACACACACACACACACACACACACACACACACACACACACACACACACACACACACACACACACACACACACACACACACACACACACACACACACACACACACACACACACACACACACACACACACACACACAAACACGCGCACACACACACACACACACACACACACACACACACACACACACACACACACACACACACACACACACACACACACACACACACACACACACACGAAAGAAAAAGACAATAGATAAAATAAAGTAAATGAAAAAGAAGATACCCTCTTCTGTGTGTCTTGGGACGACCTGAACACCAGTCCCGGCCGATAAGAAGTGCCTGGGGACGGGTCTTCTGTCTTGCGAGTTCGACTTTTTCACAAGAGGTTGAAGCGCGTTGTGGTGGGTAAAGCTAAGGACGTTTGAGGGTCATTTTGGTTATAAGAAAATAGTTTACCTACATTCCAGACAATTCTTTTGAAACCACTGATAAAAATTTTGTTGCACTTTTAAGTCTTTAACCCTTTAATGGGCACTTAGAGAGTTTGTTTAGAAACAAATTATTTAATGACATTTTCCTTTATTATGATAAGTAAGAAACAACTTTCACTAGGAACGTTTTTTTTAATACATCATAGTTCTTATGTTATGAACCTCTACAATTTTGTTGAGCTGCCCAGTTATGGTTACTTACTCAATATTTTTTATTTATATTTGTAACTAGGAAAACATAAGAAACCTAAGTTTTGTTTAGGTATTTGATATCTCCATAAGCTGATGTTGTATTTTTCTTTGTTTAAGTAATGAAACAACGACATATGGAAATGCAGATTCGTTTTTGAAAAAAAAAATGTCCTTCTCTTATCAAAAAAAATCTATATAATTATTTGTTGATCCCAAAATACATAATTGAGCATTACAAAACTATCGCTATATGTAAATAAATGAGAAGTCAAAGAATTTTGAGGCAACTTCTTATATTTGATATTGAAAGACCCTGTGTTGATATTGAAAGATCCAACATTTTCGCCAATAATTTTTTTTTTCTTCTTATTTTACGTTCAAATCAGTACATACCAGTACATAACGTAGTTTTGCCTTGGTATTAGAGCAAATCATGAATGATTCCAGAAGAACATGACCTGCAACAGATTTTGTAACACAAACAAAGATCAACAAATTTTTACCATAACTGTGCCGCTCAACAAAATTGTTGACTAACATTTAGAGTGCTGGTATTATATCATAGTCATCACAAATCAAACACAATTACTACTCATTATTGTCACCGACATTTAAATGTCTAAATATGAACAAGAAAAGAATGATTACTTACCTATATCACACGAAGATGAGGAGAGAAGCACAAAGAAAATCTACAGAGTCCACCTGGCCGTGTTCCCTTTTTTACAATGAGTCATATCCTCAACGCAAAGCCATATATTGGGAAACTTATACACTAGGCTAACATCTATAATGCTGTTGAACTGCCTGAACAAGGATACTTCATTCAGAACCTGCATTTAATATGTTTTAAAAATGGCTGAATGTGCCTCAACAATTTTGTTGAGCAACCTGCTTAAGGGTTAATGATGATTTTGTGTACATTACTGTGTAGTATTTCGTTTGACGTTTTAACAGGTGAAGGAATGGTTTTTTGGTGTTTTGTTGTCGTTGAAAATCTGCTTTTATCCCGAAAAATATGGTGACGTGAGCCCTGAAACGAATTTTAAATAAACTCACTATATACCCAAAAATGGCTTGTCACTTTTGTTCCTGAGTTGTCTCGTTACCCAACTCCAAGTGTCATGTACAAAAGATGCAGCAGAGGAATGATGCAAACTTTTCCAGAGCTAACCAACATAAAGAATACTGGAACAAAAGATAACAATTAAGTCACGTATAAATCAGATAGAGAATACTATTTTCGAGGGCAGTATTATCGATCATTAAATACAAGGTGATATTTTGATAGCCTGGAGCATCATGTGTGAGGCAATAATTTAAATTATGAAATAGAGAGATACATTTTCCTGCAACAAGATGAATTAATGTAAATACATGTCCTCATCCTCCTCTTGATCATTTTCCTCTTCGTCTTCGAGCAAATTATCAGATATATAGCGGCAGGCGTTCCAGTGAAGCGTAGTCCACGTATAATCGAGGACGCATAAATATTTCCGCCTCGAGAGCATGTGGATAGGCTTTCACTTTTTCCCTTATTGCATTATGGATCCTGATCATATTTCTCAGGCCTACCGGCGATAAAGTTTTCCCGGTGTGTCTGAATGTTATGTCTGTTGTTTTAGGTGTGCGTGTGTGTGTGTGTTGTATGTGTGTGTGATGTGTGTGTGTTGTGTGTGTTGTGTGTGTGTGTGTGTGTGTGTGTGTGTGTGTGTGTGTGTGTGTGTGTGTGTGTGTGCGTGCGTGTGGGTGTGGGTGTGTTTGTGTGTGTGTGTGTGTGTGTGTGTTTGTGTTTGTGTGTGTTTGAGAGAGAGAGAGCGAGATAAAAAATAGAGACAGATACAGACACAGAAAGAGAGAGATAGATAAATAGATAGAGAAAGACAGAGAGCGTGGTCGGTTCTTCAGGGTTAACGAGGTGAAGCTGATGTATTCAAGTTTTAGTTTGAAAGTTTAAAAGGAAAGATGAAAGATGAAAGTTGTTGTGAGTTATTTATTTGCCATCCTTTGTTGCTTATATCATGCTCTCTCTCTCTCTCTCTCTCCTCTCTCTCTCTTCTCTCTCTCTCTCT
The DNA here is from genome assembly GCA_016584305.1 of Chionoecetes opilio. Taxonomy (NCBI): domain Eukaryota; kingdom Metazoa; phylum Arthropoda; class Malacostraca; order Decapoda; family Majidae; genus Chionoecetes; species Chionoecetes opilio. The sequence goes on along the minus strand of JACEEZ010000866.1, from coordinate 133,913 downwards.
CTCTCTCTCCTCTCTCCTCTCTCTCTCTCTCTCTCTCTCTCTCTCTCCTCTCTCTCTCTCTCTCTCTCTCTCTCTTCTCTCTCTCTCTCTCTCCTCTCTCTCTCTCTCTCCCTCTCCTCTCTCTCTCTCTCTCTCTCTCTCTCTCTCTCTCTCTCTCTCTCTCTCTCTCTCTCTCTCTCTCTCTCTCTCTCTCTCTCTCTCTCTCTCTCTCTCTCTTTCTCTCTCTCTTTCTCTCTCTCTCATATTGGATATACATTGTATGGTTATTCTAGTAAAGGCGTGATGTGTCTGTTAATGAAGCGTTGATAAACGTGATGGATGGTGGGCAGTAGGTGGTGGGTGTCGGGTGAGAGGGCCTTAGGGCATGTTTTTAAAGACATAATATCCTGAGCTGGAGTAGAAATGTGTATGGATGCTATTAACTCGTGGTTCATAGAGTAATTTTCTGGGAGCTTGCAGGATGGTTGCCATTCGGAGTGAATATCACCCATCCCCATGTGGTGGTTGTAATGGAAGGTAACAATACACAAGAGGTATGAAATAACCGGTCACTTATAATGAAAATAATAGTAGAAATCTTGAGAGCGGTCAAAACTTACTACAATGAATTATTGTAACTAATACGTCACATAAAACTGTATGTCGAAGCTACATGCGAAACTAAGAATAACGACAAACAAAAAATGTATAGAAAATAGAGATCAGAGAAAATATAATATTCAAAAGTAGGATTATGATAACTAAAAGGAACATCATGGGAAACAGAGAATAGTCTATTCACTTAAGCTGGATTCTTGGGAGCTGCTCGATGCCTACCCGAGTATGTAAGGACGTCGCTGATTGGCTGAGCACGCCTGGGTGGTGATGGTGGTGGTATTTTGGTAGCCTCAGCCAATCAGCGACGTCCTTACATACTCAGGTAGGCATCGAGCAGCTCCCAAGAATCCAGCTGAAGTGAATAGACTATAGTAGTATGTATAAACAAGAAAACACCGAAAACCCACACCTCCACATCTCACCACACCTACCGCTACCACACCAACAATACCACACCACACCGCACGCCACCACCACTGGGCCCCGACCCTCGTTACGCGTGGCAGGAGGCAATTCTATTAAGGCGATGCGGCACAGCATCTTCAGGAGGACGCGGTTCCTCGGTCGTCCAAATCCTGTCCCGCGAGGCCCAGGTGTTTGCAGCAAATATATCGCTACTTCTCTCCTCTTCTTATATCTCTATCGACTTATTCCATTACTTTTTTTATTATATTCTCCTCTCTCTCTCTCTCCTCTTCTCTCTCTCTCTCTCTCTCTCTCCTCTCTCTCTCTCTCTCTCTCTCTCTCTCCGCTCTCTCTCTCTCTCTCTCTCTCTCTCTCTCTCTCCTCTCTCTCTCTCTCTCTCTCTCTCTCTCTCTCTCTCTCTCTCTCTCTCTCTCTCTCTCTCTCTCTCTCTCTCTCTTTCTTCTGCCGTATTTCTTACATTCTCTCTTCATTTCTTGTTACTGTTTCGTTCGTGTACGTTAATCATATGTTGTTCCACGCACATAAAGGCATCTACATAGCTAGGAATAAAATCGTAAGCGTAAATTGTACTCACTGATTTTCTGAGCTGATTGGTCTCTGAAATATTCCAGTTAGCGTATTAGTGAGGATAATAATGGAATTTAATATTTTTTTGCCGATAAGTAGTAAATCTTTATATATTTTGATGCTTTTAGTCCTTTTTATGTCTGAGGCAGTTAATTGTGTTATTTATTATTACATAAAAATATCATAAGGCATACACCACACTATACCTGGACTGCGCACGGAATATCGGCCCGTCGCACAAGGGGCTGAAGTCGGAGGCCCGCTCGGATTCATATATATATATATATATATATATATATATATATATATATATATATATATATATATATATATATATATCATATAATATATATATATATATATATATATATATATATATATATATATATATATATAATATATATATATATATATATATATATATATATATATATATATATATATATATATATATATATATATATATATATATATACGGATCATATATATATATATATATATATACGTATCATATAGACTGGCTTATCAATATATATGATTTACTGTAATCTTCGTAAATGTTTGTTCTATAATATTATCAAATAAAAAGCAGTAAAACACGCTCAAGAAATGCCATTACAAGACTGAAGAAATATGCATGAACTTAATATTCACTTCAACTCTTCGCCATTTAAAACTTTGCGAGTCAACGTTTATCATGAAGGGTATCAATAGAAGCGCTGTTTTATTAGCTTTCCATTGCTATATTTCGTTATCTGATAAATGAATTAGAACCATGCATAAATTAGCGCTAACTCAATAAATAAAATCATCAATCGGATAATTTTCCCGATTGATTAGGTTATTTATTTAGTCAACGCTAATTTATACATGGTTCTAATTCATTTATCAGTAAACGAAATATATAAGTAAATAAATAACCTCATCAATCGGGAAAATTACCAGATTGATGATTTTATTTATTTATTTAACGCTAATTTATGCATGGTTTTCATTAATTTATCAGATAACGAAATATTATATATATATATATATATATATATATATATATAATATATATTGGATGCATAAGTCTCAGAACTAATAAACATGTAGAGAAATAAAGATTAGAAAAAACATATAAGTGAATGTTAGAAATATAAAATCAGTCCACTTGTTTACTGGATGGAGGCACGAGGAGTATTCCCTTATGCATAGACCACTGTATACCTGGACTGTTCCATAAAATATAGCAATGGAAAGCTAATACAATTACGCTTCTATTGATACCCTTCATGATAAAAGTTGACTCGCAAAGTTTTAAATGGCGAAGAGTTCAGTGAATATTAAGTTCATGCATATTTCTTCATAGTCGCGTAATGGCATTTCTTTAGCGTGTTTTACTGTTTTTTATTTGATAATATTATAGAACAAACATTTACGAAGATTACAGTATATCATATATACTGATAAACCAGTCTATATGATAGTCCATAGACCACTATATCTCTTTGTCGGGCGCCCTGCAGGCCCCTATGCAGCCCCGCAATTCAAACATTGTCGCGTGAACAGTCCAGGTATACAGTGGTCTATGCATAAGGGAATACTCCTCGTGCCTCCATCCAGTAAACAAGTGGACTGATTTTATATTTCAAACATTCACTTATATGTTTTTTCTAATCTTTATTTCTCTACATGTTTATTAGTTCTGAGACTTATGCATTCAATATATATATATATATATATATATATATATATATATATATATATATATTATATATATATATATATATATATATATATATTATATATATATATATATATATATATTATATATATATATATACACTATCAACGTATTCGCCTTCGCCTTCGCCTTCGGCCCACCACCAGTGTTTGCTGGGCCGAAGGCCCACCAAACACAGACTCTCCAGATAGCCCCTTCTAGCTTTCCTGAAATCATGGATGTAGAAATGTATGTATTAACGCCAACCCATTCACATCACCCCCAACCCATTCACTCACCCATTACCCATCACCCCCCACCCATTCACTCACCTATTAGGGCTATTGGTGGGCCTTCCACCATCTGTGTTTGGTGGGCCTTCGGCCCACCAAACACAGATTCTCCAGATAGCCCATTCTAACCATCCTGAAATCATGGATGTAGAAATGTATGTATTCCCCCCACCCATTCACTCACCCATTACCCATCACCTCCCACCCATTCACTCACCCATTACCCATCACCACACACCCATTCACTCACCCATTACCCACCCCCCACCATCACCCACCACCTATTCCCTCACCCATCACCCATCACCGCCAACCCATCACCCCCCACCCATTCACTCACCCATCACCCCACACCCATTACCCATCACCCCACCCATTCACTCATCCATTACACATCACCCTACATCAAGGTTTCCTCAATTCTCGCAACCTACATTTTTTTTCACAATTCTCGCTAACAGGCTGCTAAAAAAAAACAAAAAAAAAAAGTGATCGGATCATCTCATAAATGGGCGTAAAACCTTCCCCTGGTCAAGCTAGTTCCAAAACTGTGACATATGATGGGATTCCGCCACGGGGGGCGGCACCTATCGCGGACAGACAGACACACACACACACACATTTTCGCTTATATTATTATAATAGATTATTCTAGAGTAGTATTTATTTTGAAATCAATATTGGTATGATTTCAATATGTTATGGTATTTTGATTACTAACTATGATAGGTAGTTACATTTAACTAGAACTTGTTTCAGAATCAGTTTCTTTCATTCAGTGTTCCAGTTGGGCTACGTTCGAGACTTCGGGTAGTTCATTCTATATGCATACATATAGGGTTACAGGGCGAGCAGTTCAGTTATCTGGTCGCACTCGAGCTATACACTTACTGCACATACTTGGATCTACTCGCCACGGGTATTCTAGTGAGACGTTGTTATCCTTCACTAATAAAACAACACTGCGTAATATTAGTGAGGGATAACAACGTCTCACTAGAATACCCGTGGCGAGTAGATCCAAGTATGTACAGTGTGGTAATAGCCGAGTGCGACCAGATAACTGAACTGCATTGCCTTAACCCTAAATTAATACTAATAGAATGAACTACCCGATCTCGAACATAGCCTGCTGGAACACTGATGAAAAACTGATTCCGAAAAAGTTCTACTTAAATGTAATACCTACATAGTCATAATACAGAATCCATGAACCTCGTCAGCTGAGACTCATCGTCTAAGGCGTGCCCAGCTATATCTTATATATCTGGTCGTGGCTCCTGGTCTACTCCTCTCGGACGTGCATCGCGCTGTCTTCGTCTGGTCTCCAACTCTCTCGGACTGCATCCGCACCCTTCTTCAGCTCTGGGATGCTTCAACTCGACTCTGGCCTCACGGCCGAACGTTCAACGTCCACTGGGTGGTCAGTTCTGAGTCGAGCTGCTCTAAGCCATTCCCATCAGGTCCAGTTCGGACCTTTCATTGATACGGGTCCAAGCTCACACATACATGACGTCGCATACTGCCCCTCGTTGACCGTTAATTGAACTGCGGCCCAAACACTTCACGACTAGCAGGCACCCAGTGCGGCTCCTTTCTATCTGGTGCCGTCTATGCGTCTAGCAGGACATCCTACGTCGTAGATGTGGATGCAACTCTGGCTCAGAGCGCCCATCACGTGAAGATCGGGGCTCTAACTTGCTTTCCTTGGCCATGGGCTGGAGATGTATAGGATGTCATCGCGTGACCCTGTAAGCGATTGGTGTAGATATTTCACGTGTGGAATCACTTGAAGTTGGGTTCCGCGCTCCTGTATGCATTAGAACTCCTGTAAGGCGCTATTGTGCGTAGTAGTTTTCTCTGCCAGCTTGAACGTCTCGAATCGAGGCCATCAAGCTTATAGTTACCACGTTGCATTAACCGTATGGACTCTTTACCATATCATCGAGTATCTGCCTGCCGAAGATACTTGTGAAGCTGGATTCCTTATTCAAATATCCACGCGTTGACCAGAAGATTTCTGACGAGGTGAACGACTCAGGTATTCTCGATGCGTATTAATGCGTGTATTGCGTTGACTGTTAGGTACCGACTTGATGTGACGTATGCGGCCAAATCTATCTGGTGAACCGTATCACAACTCCCAGCTTGCGCATCAATGTTCAGGCGAGGCATCGTGATCGTGAGCTCCAGCTGGTTGACAGTCACTGAGTCAGCACAGTGCACAACTCGCTACCTGGGCTTCACTAACCATCGGATCATAGTCTTCCGTTGCCGTACCATGGTTTCCGTAGGCGTACAATTGTAAGTTCTCCAGTACTGACTCTGAAGGCCCATTGGCCGTTCGAAGGAGCTTCTCTTTGCCCTTTCTGGCCTATCCTCGTAAGTCCTTGGCTGACGAGTCCCTCCTTTGGTTCTTGAAAGACTGTGCTTCATGTGTACTTGCCTGGCAAACTTCCTCATGTATCTCTCCCCGTCAAACGTGTAACGTTGCTACAATTAAACTCGCATCGGGTTGGCAGTTTCGATTTCAGAATACGTGCTGACTTACTGTAATGCCTCGAGCCGCCTGTTAGCACGAGGCAGAGTAGCTTTGTTGGTCCGAACAACGCAAGTAAGGCTTATGTCATCACCAGCCGAAGTGTCGCCCGTAGAGATACTGGTGGATTTCTTCAATGCGAACCATAGCTAAAGCCTCTTTTTGTATTTGGCTGTAATTGCGTTGAGACTTTGAGAGAGTCTTGGACACGTTGGCAATCGGTCGCTCACTACCATCAGCATAGCGGTGGAACAGCACAGCACCGATCCCGACGTTTGAAGCATCGCATGAAATTCCAATCAGGGTAGACTGATCAAAGTGGACCGATACAGTATCCGTAGACAGTAGTACCTTCAGGCTCTGGAAGGAATCTTGCTTTTCTGCACCCCACTTCCTTGTAGAATCGTTCCTGATCAGGCGATGCAGGGGCTCTGTCACGGTAGCCAAATCCAGTAGGAACTCTCCGTAGAATTATACAGACCCTAGGAAAGATCGAAGGCTCGTAGCATCTGTTGGCGCGGACATCTTGATGACGTCGTCCACTTTGGTTCCCTTAGCAACTCATCCTGTGGATAACACGTGTCCCAGATACTCGATCTGGGGCTCAGCAAAACTGCACTTCTCGCGACGACAACGTAGCCCATTTGCATCCAGACGGTGAAGTAGACCACGGAGATTCCTTAAGTGCTCCGCTGCATTTGATCCAGTATGGATCCATTTTTACCAGTATATCATCCAGATATACTGCAACTCCGGGAAGATCACTTGTCAGCTGTTCCATTATTTCTTGAAAATATCCTGGTGCAGAAGTTATGCCAAACGAGAGACGCATCTGCAGTAGTACTCCTTGATGCGTATTTAATGCGTGTATTCGTTGACTGTCAGGACCCAACTTGATTTGGTTATATGCGTCGGCCAAATCTATCTTGGTGAAGCCGTATCCACCTCCCATCTTGCGCATCAAGTCCTCAGGGCGAGGCATCGGATGACGGTGAGGCTCCAGCTGCTGGTTGACAGTCACTGAGTAGTCGGCACAGTGCACACACTCGTATCCTGGGCTTCACCTAACCCGGAAGCATAGTCTTTCGTACCGGTACCACTGGTGTTCCGTAGGCGTTGAATTGTATAGGTTTCCAGACACTCTGAAGGCCAGATTTGGCCTTCGGAAGGATGTTTTCTTTGCCCTTTCTGGCCTAGATCCTCGGAAGGCTTACGGTCCTGACGGAGTCCCTCCTATTGTTCTTAAAAACTGTGCTTCTGTGCTTGCACCTTGCCTGGTCAAACTTTTCCGTCTATGTCTATCTACTTCCACCTTTCCTTCTTGCTGGAAGTTTGCTCAAATCCAACCTGTTCCTAAGAAGGGTGACCGTTCTAATCTTTCAAACTACCGTCCTATAGCTTTGACTTCCTGCCTTTCTAAAGTTTTTGAATCTATACTTAATAAGAAGATTCTTAAGCATCTATCTGCTCACAATCTTCTATCTGATCGTCAGTACGGTTTCCGTAAAGGGCGATCTACTGGCGATCTTCTAGCTTTCCTAGCTGAATCTTGGTCATCCTCCTTTAGGGGTTTCGGTGAAACTTTTGCTGTTGCCCTTGACATATCAAAAGCTTTTGATAGAGTCTGGCACAAATCTTTAATTTCCAAACTACCCTCATTCGGTTTCTATCCTTCTCTTTGTACCTTCATTTTAAGTTTCCTTTCAAACCGTTCTATTGCAGCTACTGTAGACGGATATTGTTCTTCTCCTAAATCTATCAATAGTGGTGTTCCCCAGGGTTCTGTCCTATGACCCACTCTCTTTCTATTATTCATTAATGATGTTCTAAGTCTAACTCAAAGCCCTATCCACTCCTACGCTGATGATTCTACCCTGCATTTTTCAACGTCGTTTATTAGACGTCCAACTCAACAGGAACTAAGTGATTCACGGAGAGATGCCACCGAGCGCCTAACTTCTGATCTTTCTATTATTTCTGATTGGGGCAAAGCAAACCTTGTTTTGTTCAATGCCTCAAGAACCCAATTCTTCACCTATCTACTCGACAAAACCAACCAGATAACTATCCCCTCTTCTTCAATGACACTCAACTGTCTCCATCTTCTACAATGAACATTCTAGGACTATCCTTTACTAAAAATCTGAACTGGAAATCTCACATCTCATCTATTGCTAAAACAGCTTCTAAGAAGTTAGGTGTGCTGTGGCGTCTGCGTCTTTTTTTTTCTCCCTCCCAATTGCTTGCTCTCTACAGGGGCCTTATCCGCCCATGTATGGAGTATGTCTCACATGTTTGGGGAGGATCCACTCATACAGCTCTCCTAAACAGGGTTGAGTCAAAAGCTTTTCGTCTCATCAACTCCTTTCCCCTTACTGACTGTCTTCAATCTTTAAATCACCGCCGCAATGTTGCTTATCTTGCTCTCTTCTACCGTTATTTTCATGCTCACTGCTCTTCTGAACTTGCTAACTGCATGCCTCCCCCACTCCCGCGGCCTCGCTGCACAAGACTTTCTACTCATTTCCATCCCTATTCTGTCCATCTTCCTAATGAAGTTAATCAGTATCTTTACTCTTTCATCCCTTTCACTGGTAAACTCTGGAACTCTCTTCCTGTTTCTATTTTTCCACTTTCCTATGACTTAAATCTTTTCAAAAGAAGAGTAAGAAGACACCTCCCGAACTAAATTGGCCTACCCCTTTGTTTTTATTTTATTCTCTTACTGTCTTCTTTATAGGGACTGGCAACTAAGCGGGCTTTGTGTTACCCATTTTTGTTGTGCCCTTGGCCAGTTCCCTGTGATGTAAAAAAAAAAAAAGAAAAAAAACGTGGATATACCTGCATCGTAGGTTCGAGCCAAGTCATTTTGAATAGCAAATGGTACAGACCTTGGCTTGCAGAAAATCGGCATTTTGCTTAAACTGAACTTCCAGCTCGAAGTCTTTCAAGCATCCCAGTTCAGGCTTGAACAAGTCGGGGATGACATCACACAACTCCTGACAAGCCTTCTGTAGTGATTTGTCTGGCTGGGTCATGTTAACTGTGTAGACAGATGATTCTTCCTTCGCTGACTCCCGTAGGGAATTTACGACCTTGTTCAACGAGATTCGCATTTCAGCAATGGCGTCCCTTCCCAGCTGGTTGAGATTAGGGACTGAAGACACTATGAAGGGTATGGTGCACTCCTGGTTCGAATCGAGCGACTTTGCAGTAGTCATGAACTTACCCAAGACGGGCATTGTGTGTTTGCTCGGTGATTCATATCGCACAGTAACGTCTTGCAACGCCGGTTTTCCAAGCTGTGTCCATATCTTCGTGGATAGGAAGTTTGCTCCGGTGCCTGTGTCCAGCTCCACCGGACACTGTAGTCCCTATATGCTGATGGTAACTTCCAACCTGGGGAGCTTGGCATTCTCCATGGAAACTTGTTGGATGAGCTCACGCTTGGAGATATGTATGCTTCACTTCACCAGTCTTTTCCTGCCGCTCTTTTTTTATGCACACAACATACAGATGCCCTTTGAACTTGCAGAAGCTGCAAATATCATCCGTGAGCCTGCATAGGTGAGCTTTGTGCCCCAGTTTCCCACACCGGTAACACTTAACCACCTCCTTACGACTGTCGGAGGACTTGGAGCGCTTATTTAGTCGCGACTGGTACTTGGCACGGGTACTCACGTCAGGCTGGATCTTGTTCACATGCTTGGCAGAGTGACCATACACAGTTTCTTTCGCAACCTTGGCAGCATCCTCCACTTCGGTCGCAATCTGGATGGCTCGGGTGAAGTTCAGCTCATCATCCTTGATTTTAAAAAGGGCCTTCAAAACGGTTTCATTGTTAACAGAACAAATGAAGCGGGTGCGTAGCGCCTCGTTGTGTGGGTCCTGGATCGATGAGAAGTCACACGTAGCAGCGTCTTGTCGAATACGTGTGGCCAATTCCTGAATAGTTTCACCTGGCTTCCGTTGCATGTCACTCCAGAACTTAAATCGCTCACGAACGATGAACCGTTTAGGGTCGAACTGGTTTTTCATGAAGGGGATAATTTTTTGCATAGTTTGCTCGTTGATATCCTTGGGGGTGTCTGTTGGGCAGACAGGGTAGCCAGCAACTTATACACAGTGGAGGACTGGTTGGTCAGGAAAACTTGTGCTTGCTTCTCTTCACACACTGAATTTGCACCCATAAAGGTACATAACCTCGCCCAGTAGTCCATCCACAGCACAGCAGTTGAGTCAAATGGTGCGTAACTAGGCGTAGCCGATGTAGTGGACACAACTCCTTGTTTAGTGCTGCTGATGGTTTCAATCACGGCTTGCATTTGCTGTTGCTGTTGCTGCTCCATTATCAGTTGCATCTGCTGTTGTTGCTGCTGTAGAATAAGTTTCAAGAAGTCCCCCATTTCTGTCATACTGCTGGTTTGACTGCTTGGATACTGGAGTCGTAAAACTGTTACTCTAATAGTATCCCATCCTCGTCGTCAGAAAATCCCTCTTGTATTATGGGAGGAAAGCAAAACTCCAAGTTGACGTGCAGGGATTTTATGTAGTGCAGTGAGACAGTACAGCAGAGTACACGCATATAAAACAACACTGCGTAAAATTAGTGAGGGATAACAACGTCTCACTAAAATACCCATGGCGAGTAGATCCAAGTATGTACAGTAAGTGTATAGCTCGAGTGCGAACAGATAGCTGAACTGCTCTCCCTGTAACCCTATATTTATTCATATAGAATGAACTACCCGAAGTCTCGAGCGTAGCCCTGCTGGAACACTGAATGAAAGAAACTGATTCCGAAACAATTCCTAGTTAAATATAACTACCTATCATAGTTAGTAATCAGAATACCATAACAGATACTTTCATTTCAACCTCAATTCACAGACAAGCAATAAGACAGACAGATACGACTACCAATGTAATAAACAATATGAATCCTTATGTAATTTATATATACTTTTCTTTTCGTATAATCTGTAGCTGGCGTATGTCGGGCTGGCTGGAAGGTTGCATGGGAGGTCGGGTGTGGCGAGGATGGTCAAATCGCTCACTCACGTGTGTATTACGTACACACTCGATTAGTTGCGGCGTGACAAATGGCTCCCCAAAGTGTCATCACAACCAACACATCCTCCCATCCCATAACACAACACACTACTCTCTCTTGCTCTCATCCTCTCTCTCTTCTTCTCTCTCTTCTCTCTCTCTCTCTCTCTCTCTCTCTTCGTCTCTGGTCTCTCTCTCTCTCTCTCTCTCTCTCTCTCTCTCTCTCTCTCTCTCTCTCTCATCTCCCTCTTCTCACTACTCTCTCTCTCCATCTCTCTCCTCTCTCATCCTCTCTCTCTCTCCTCTCTCTCTCTCTCTCTCTCTCTCTCTCTCTCTCTCTCTCTCTCTCTCTCTCTCTCTCTCTCTCTCTCTCTCTCTCTTTTCCCCTCAGAAACACATGCTCCATGTCTCTTGTATCTTAGAACCTATGTATTTTTCTTAATATTGTCCATCTAGAGCCAGTTTACTTCATAATATACAATGGAAGTTGTGTACATTCTTTTGAAACTTTTTCGTTCCCTGCGTTTATGTAGATACTATTCCAATGTTACCATTTTTTTTTCTTCTCTACTTTGGTTGGTCCTTTATCCTCCCTATCATCCTTCCTTCC
>JACEEZ010000866.1:114624-117124 GCA_016584305.1 Chionoecetes opilio | reverse complement strand
AGAGTACTTATATTGCTTACTTACAAAATAATCAATGAAAATGTTGACTAAGAGTCACTGTCTACTTATCAAGCACTTACCTCCGCTCATACACCTACTTTTCATCGTGTGTGTGTGTGTGTAAGTCAGTTAGGGGCTATTTTTCATGGTTTATTATAGGCCACGTGGATCCCTCACCCCTCACCTCGCCTGACCCTAAGCCGTCATCAGGTCCCTCTGCTGTACTAAAAGCTACACGTATCACTTTGTTATTGACAAGCAAGCGAGAGGGTTGAGCTATGGTTCAAGGGAAGCTAAAAGAAATTGGAAGTGAGGATGAATTTAACGGGTAGAAAACGGTAAACTCCGGATAAAGACAACAAAGTTGAGGAATCGGAGATGAGTGAGGGATAAACTAGAAAGGAAAAAATGCAGATGAGTTGATTTTACACGAATAAAAGGCAAAGGAGAAAGATAGATAAAGCGAAAGGATGGAGAAAATGGCTTGTGAGATGAATTTTAGGCACGCGAAGCTGCAGAAAGGAAATAGTGGACAAAGGATGGAAGAAAACTCCTGGTGAGAGAGGGAGAGAGAGAGACATTTATTCATAGTTTACAGTTGTTTACGATAGATAAAGTTTTTACAAGATATGTTGTACAGCTGCACTGCTGCAGCTTGCCTATATGAAGCTAAGCTCTTCAGGCAAAGTTAAATTATTTGTTAATTTGTTAATAATAATAATATTAAATATAATAATAATGATAAAATAATAATGATAATAATATTAATGGAAAGTACAATAATAATAATAATAATAATAATAAAAATTGTAATAATAATAATAATATTGATAATAATAATTAATAAAAAAATAAAATAGCAGGGTAAACAGAGGGAGGGAACCGACAACGAAGAAACTCAAGTCTTGTGGTAGGGCAAGATGGAGATTAGAAAAATGACAATCCTTTTAAGAACAAGGAAAATGAGAAGGTAAGTGTCACCAATTGTAAGGGTGTGTTTCCGTTCTAGGAAAGATGGTCTCTTCGTTGACAGTTGTCACCCTGTATACATCAGATTACATACCTAAAAATATAAAAGGAGGTAGAATCATGGCTTACAAATTTTGTTAATAACCTATATGATGAACCAGTTTGATGTGGCAGGAGCGTATTTAATAGCAAACAAGTGATAAATTGGTCACACAGTAAAAATTATAATAACATAGTTTAAATAATTACAATACATGGTATCATTCATTTGGGTCAGAGTGGGTCGGAATTACAGTAGTAATATAGTAAGACGAAAGAGTGAATGTTAATAATTGGTTAGAATGTGTCTTTTTTATTTCTTTTAAAATATATTCAGGGAGGGTGCATCCTGAATTTGGGAAGGATAGGATATAAGATACTTTGATCCTATCTAGACACTTTGCAAGTACCAACTACAAGGTTATTGACTATACAAAGCGCCACCACGCCAGGACGAACTTGGTGGACTCGAACCGCTGACCGAATGCAGGGACTATACACGCAAGCTCACGACTCTACCAACCGAGCCACCCTGACGGGTAATTTGGGAAGTAGTAGAGTTTCAGACGACAGAGCCTAAGTAAAAGATTGAGTGCTGAACTTGTGGAAGGCGGTGAGAAGAAAGGCATAGGTTATCACGGTGGCGGGTTTTATAGCCATGGGATGGAAGAAGGTTGTATAGATCGTTCTTATGTGTATACATGAAGGTGGCAATTGCAAGTTTGGATTATATCATCTAGTTTTAAAATGTTGGTTTGTCTAAAGAGTGGACTAGTATGTTCTAAGTAGTTAGTGCTATTTATTAACCCTAAAAATATTTTGAGTTGTAATTTTAAAGGAATTAGATAGTTGCAATATGTTGTGCACCATATGGGGTTATTCCATATGGTCTGTATTCTGGGACTGAGAGTGCTGTGAAGTGTGGGGCAGGTGTATCCAGCTTCTTTCCTGTGAATACAGGAGTGAGGCAGGGGTGCGTCCTTGCCCCATCACTTTTCAACGCTTGTATGGACTGGGTATTGGACAAGGTTGTAGATCAAAGTGATTGTGTAGCATCCGTCGGCAGCACCAAGATCACTGATCTTGTTTTTGCCGATGATGCAGTAATCTTTGCTGAGTCGCTGGAGGTCCTGGTGATGGCTCTCGAGGCGCTGCACGAGGAGGCAAAGCCTTTGGGACTTGAGGTCTCCTGGCTCAAGACCAAGGTCCAGGTATTTGGAGACTTACTAGATGAAGCAGTACAGTCTGTTCATGCGTGTGGCGAGGACATTGAGATCTTGGAAAGTTTTACATACCTTGGTAGCGCAGTCCATAATGACGGCGGGTCACGTCAAGAAGTCTTACGAAGGATTGGCATAGCCCACGGTGTTACGGACTCGCTCAGCGGGAGTATTTGGCGTTGTCGGTACCTGTGCAGGAGGACAAAGATCCGGATCTTCAAGTCGCTTGTGATCCCTGTCTTACTCTATGGTTGTGAGACATGGACACTAAA
>JACEEZ010000866.1:104624-109624 GCA_016584305.1 Chionoecetes opilio | reverse complement strand
GTCAAATTTCAGCTCAATCCGACAATATTTAGGAGTAGTTATACACTTTTTGGCTTAAACTTGGTTCCACGGGTCTTATGGTAAGAAGCAGCTCGCTTCGCTCGCTGCCAATTAACTATTTTATTCAATTTATTTCATGTTAAAGATGTTATTTGCTATTCTTTTGCCGCTTTAAAATCCATTGTTTTCATTTCCGATAGTTTTGCCAACATTAAGGTTAAGTTTTCTTGGTTAAGTAAGATTAAGATTCTTGGAATGGTAGTTATATTTTACCCAATAATTGTATGTTCTCTTTTCAGGTGCAGACAATGGAGCAGACGTCAGGAGGTGAGTTGCAGTGAATGTTTATTTTATCAAGGTTTTGAATGACTAGGAAAAGTGTGAATAGTATGAGCAAGGAATCACATAACAGTATAAGATGGGTGGCTTCATCGTGAAAAATTAAAATACGGTGTGGTTAAAGAAAATGTAGATTTTTGCAATAGTATATTATTAGGGAACGCTGCTTAAAGGGCACATTGTCATTGAATAGTTAAGGTCATTAGTATAGCTTCAAGGCAAGAAGATACAAAATGTTGAATAGCAAGGTATGTGTGAAGGATTATTGTTTATCATGAATTAATGTGTGGAAATGATATATATATTATATATATATATATATATATATATATATATATATATATATATATATATATATATAATATATATATATATAATATATATATATATATAATATTATTTATATATATATATATATATATATATATATATATATATATATATATATATATAATATATATATAGAAGAGAGAGAGAGAGAGAGAGAGAGAGAGAGAGAGAGAGAGAGAGAGAGAGAGAGAGAGAGAGAGAGAGAGAGGAGAGAGAGAAGAGAGAGAGAGAGAGAGAGAGAGAGAGAGAGAGAGGAAGACAAAAACCATAAGAGAACATAAGAAAATAAGGAAGCTACAAGAGGCCGCGAGGCCTACAACGTGGTAGTTCCTGTCGCCTAACACTACTACATCCACCTTTCATCCCCATCCATAAACCTATCTAGCTCCTCTTTAAAGCTCCCTAATGACTCCGCACTAACTACCTGTTACTGAGACCATTCCATTCATTCACCACCCTATTTAAAAACCCAGTTTTTCCCTATTTCCTTTCTAATTCTACGCTTTTCCAGCTTGAATCCATTATTTTTTGTTCAAACCTTGGTTAAAAGCCGTAAGAACTTTTCCAAACTCTCCTTTATTAAATCCCTTATCCACTTAAAAAACTTCTATCAGATCGCCCCTTTAAATCTGCGTCTATCGAGCGAGTGTAATTATAAAACTTAAATCCCCTCTCATAACTAAAGTTACGCATCCCTTGTATCTTTTTGGGGTCATCCTTCTCTGCACTGTTTCTAACAAGGCTTATCCTTCCTGTAATATGGAGACGAAAAACGAACCGCATAGTCTAGGTGGGGCCTGACTACAGCAGATAAAGCTTAGATAACTTCCGCATTCTATTTTTAACACTTCTGGTAATGAAATCCTAATACTCATTAGCTCTATTTTGGCCTCAATACTTTGTTTCCTAGGTCGGAGGTCTTGGTCACCCTCACTCCAAAATCTTTTCACCTTTGATCTTTCAGCGATACTTTGGGCTTATGGTGTATCTATTCCCAGGGTTTTATCTCCCAACCATTCATAACGCTGGCATTTATCAATATTAAATTCCATCTGCCATCTGACTGCCCACTCTTTTAAACTTTATCTAAGTCTCCCTGCAATATGTTTAAATCAGACTGTGATACAATAATCCTACCTAACTTAGTATCATCAGCAAACTTACTGATTTTCACTGCTAATCCCACTATCCAAGTCGTTGATGTAAATCACAAATAGTAAGGGGCCCCCAAACTGACCCTTGTGGAACCCCAAACATGTCACCAGTCCCAATCAGATTTAGAACCTTGAATTGTAACCCTTTGTTCCCTATTACTTAGCCAAGCTTGATCCAATGAAAAACCCTTCCCATCTATTCCATGAGCCCTAACCTTTTTTAAGAGTCGCTCGTGTGGTACTTTGTCAAAGGCCTTACTAAAATCCAGATATATTATATCATAAACCTTACATTATCTGCCGTCTCATAAATTTTTCCCAAAAAAAACTAAATAAATTGGTGAGACATGACCTACCCTTGGTGAATCCATGTTGTGAATCATTGATCAAACATGTTTATCTAAGTCTCTCTAATGTTTTTTGCAATTATAGATTCCAAAAATTTCCCCACCACTGATGTCAGACTTACGGGTCGATAATTTGACTTTATCCTCTGTCCCCCTTTATATTTTGGGAACAACATTTCCTTTCCTCCACAGCAATGGCACATCGCCTTCTCAACGATTTCCTAAAAATGTGCCACTAACGACTCACTGAAAAACCTCCTTGATTCCTTTAATACCCTGGGATACACTTCATCTGGCCCTGGCGATTTAAAAAATTTCATTTTATCTATACCCTCTTCCACCATTTCCTAGTTATCACAATATCTTTGGTTTCTCCTCATCGCTTCCTTTGAACATCTGTTCACTATAAAGTATCGTCTGTGTATCCTCCTCCGTAAAAACACTTAAGAAATAATCATTTAGACTCCTACACATATCCTCATCCGTTTTTAAGACCTCACCCTGTCCGACCTTAACGGCCAAACTAATTCCCTTGTCTTTGTTTTATATACTTGATAGAACCCTTTGGGTCCCTTTTTCGCCTGTCTTGCTACTTTAATCTAAAATTTGTTCTAGCAACTCGATTTAATTTCTTCACCGTCGTTGCCATCACGTTATACTGTTCTTTATTTCCCAAATCCTGCCTTGAACCTTAAATAAATGTTTCTTTTTACTCCAATGTTGTGTTTTAAATTGGTGATCATCCATTTTGGATCACTCTTTCTGGACCTTATTTCCCTATAAGGAATATTTCTTTCCTGTCCGTCAATTATATTCCTTACAAATGAGGTATAATCCTCCTCAACCCCATCCTCACTTCCCATTTTTTCTAACTGGTAATTACCTCCTCAGCCCTGACCCACTTCCCCTGGCTAACCGCTCTAATTACCTCCTAGCCATAACTCATTTCCATATCTAACCGCCCCAAATTACCTCCAGGTGCCTTTCCCTAATCCTTCATAATTGGCCTTTCCAGCTGTCATCGCCCTGTCATTATTCTGGGAAACTTTCTTCCCTTCCATCCCACACCTCTTATTAATAACCTCCAGGTGTCTTCTTAATCCTGCATAATTGGCTTTTCTGAAATTAGGTTTTCGATGCCTATTGCCACTTTTTTTTCCAACTTCCATTTTAAGCTAAATCTGATCTCATAATGGTCGCTATTATCTAAATTCCCACCGACCTCCACATTTGTAACTAAATCGTCTCTATTTGTCAGCAATAGATCTAGAATATTATCTCCTCTAGTAGGCTCCTTGATTGCTTGACTTAGGAAGTTATCCTGGATTATATTTAACAATTCATCTGCGTCGCTGTCAACTATGATTAAATCCCAGTCTATATTCCTTAGATTAAAATCTCTCACCACGCATAGTCGATTATAACTGCAGGCCTTGTTTATTTCTTCCCATATAGGAGCTGAATCCTCTTTACATAAGTTTGGAGGCCTATACACTACACCCAAAACCATTTTCTCAGTTCCCTCCGTAACCTCTACCCATATAGATTCTATGCTGTCAGCTGTTTTTATAATATTATTTAAAACAACACTGCAATGCATTTTGCATAAGGGGCAAACTCCTCCACCTCGTCTGCCTACTCTGTCCTGGGGAAATAACTTATACCCAGCTATCTCGACTTCCGGATCAAATACCTTTCCCGGCATATCCAACCATGTTTCTGTTAATGCAATTATATCAAAATCCCCTACACTATTTATTTCCCCTTTAGGAAATCTATCTTTTTTTAAAAAACTCCTACAATTTGTATAGTAAACCTTCAAGCAACTCCTCTTCTTTTGTCAATTTTCCCTTTTTCTTTAAAATAAACCCCTCCTCTCCCCTTCTTACGAATCACTTAGTTCCCCGCCTTCTGATACTCCTCCTATGTCCCCAGTTTCCTTTCCCCCCACCCCAGAGAGAGAGAGAGAGAGAGAGAGAGAAGAAGGAAGAGAGAGGAGAGAGGGGAGAAGAGAGAGAGAGAAGAGAGAGGGGAGAGCGAGAGAGAGAGAGAGAGAGAGAGAGAGAGAGAGGGAGAGAGAGATATAAAAAAAACAGAAAGGGAATACTGGGGAAAAGAAGGGAAAAGGGGAAAAGGAAAAGAAAAGAATATTTTACTGTTATTGATTTAAAAATTTTGGTGCTGAAAGCTCAATTTTTTTTCTTTGGCCCCCCAAAAGAAAACATCTTGAGAAAGATATGCATGTTAAGGAAAACTAAAAGTAAATCTTGTTAAAAAAAGTATAATCTTACTATGTAAGTTGAAGCGAACACGTAATTGACACCTAAGGGATAAGAAGGTATGAAGAAATTGTGAATAATGGTTAGACATGAGAGAGAGAGAGAGAGAGAGAGAGAGAGAGAGAGAGAGAGGAAAAGAGAGGAGAGAGAGAGAGAGAGAGAGAGAGAGAGAGAGGAGAGAGAGAGAGAGACGAGAGAGAGAGAGAGAGAGGGGAGAGAGAGAGAGAGAGAGAGAGAGAGGAGAGAGAGAGAGAGAGAGAGAGAGAGAGATAATGTAATGGTCAAGAAGGAAAATTATAAAAACGGAAAAAAAGACAA
This sequence comes from Chionoecetes opilio, assembly GCA_016584305.1. Classification (NCBI taxonomy): domain Eukaryota; kingdom Metazoa; phylum Arthropoda; class Malacostraca; order Decapoda; family Majidae; genus Chionoecetes; species Chionoecetes opilio. The sequence goes on along the minus strand of JACEEZ010000866.1, from coordinate 104,857 downwards.
GACATTGGGACACAAAATTTTGAAACGTTAAATTCTTATTCAACATTTCTGGGTTTTGTATTTAATATATTTTTTTCTACTTAGATTTGTATACTTTTGAAATTTTGCGCATGTATTGACATCTTTCCTACTTAGTCTTCCTCCCTTCCACCTATGTCACTCTGTAGCACTATTCCTCATCCCTCCCTCGGCCTCATTCTTCCACTCACGTAATTAAAACCTCTCTCGCTCTT
>JACEEZ010000866.1:89624-97124 GCA_016584305.1 Chionoecetes opilio | reverse complement strand
GCCACTGAAGACAGGTACATAATAATAAACTACTGTGCATGCCTCTTCAGTGACACATACAAGTCTGTAGTGATGCTAACATTCGTAATATATGGCACCTGGCGACATTAGTACAGTGGCGACTATAGTATTGTTGACGGTTCATTACGAAACATACTAGACTACGCGCACTACGAATGATAGCCTAACAAAAAAAGCCTATGCCCTCTTGTCTCCCAGCCCTAACTAAAAAAGCCTACCCATATTTAGACCTATCCAAAAATCTTCCCTTACACAAAAAACTGACAATATAACTTGTCTACCGTAGATTACTTTAGTCGCCAGCTGCAATAATGTCGCCAGCCACCAAATATTACGAATTATAGCTTCACTAGTACTGATTTTTATGTGCCACCGAAGATGATTCACAGTAGTTTATATATCACTAGCCGCAAAGCCGCCCTCCGGGCGGACTTTTTGGCTAGCTCCTGCGGAGGGCTATTGGTGGGCCTTCGGCCCATTACCTGTGTTTGGTGGGCCTTCGGCCCACCAAACATGGACTCTCCAGATAGCCCCTTCTAACTTTCCTGAAATCATGGATGTAGAAATGTATGTATTCCCCCCACCCATTCACTCACCCATTACCCATCACCCCCCACCCATTCACTCACCCATTACCCATCACCCCCCACCCATTCACTCACCCATTACCCATCACCCCCCACCCATTCACTCACCCATTACCCATCACCCCCCATCTATTCCCTCACCATCACCCATCATCCCCAACTCATCACCCCCCACCCATTCACTCACCCATCACCCCACACCCATTACCCATCACCCCACCCATTCACTCACCCATTACCCATCACCCTACATCAAGGTTTCCTCAATTCTCGCAACCCACTTTTTTTTCACAATTATCGCTAATAGGCTGCTAAAAAAGAAGAAGAAAAAAAGTGATCGGATCATCTCACAATTGGGCTTAAAACCTTCCCCTGGTCAACCCGATTCCAAAAATGTGCCATATGAGGTGATTGCGCCACGGGGGGCGGAACCTATACCAGACACACACACACACACACACACCACACACACACACACACACACACACACACACACAGACAGACAGACAGACAGAACAGACACACTTTCGCTTATATTATTATAGATTACCCATCACCCCCCACCTATTCCCTCACCCATCACCCATCACCCCCAACCCATCACCCCCCACCCATTCACTCACCCATCACCCCACACCCATTACCCATCACCCCACCCATTCACTCACCCATTACCCATCACCCTACATCAAGGCTTCCTCAATTCTCGCAACCCACTTTTGTTTTCACAATTCTCGCTAATAGGCTGCTAAAAAAAAAGAAAAAAAAAAAGTGATCGGATCATCTCATAAGTGGGCTTATGACCTTCCCCTGGTCAACCTGATTCCAAAAATGTGCCATATGAGGTGTTTGTGCCACGGGGGGCGGAACCTATACCACACAGACACACACACACACACACACACACACACACACACACAGACAGACACACTTTCGCTTATATTATTATAGATGACTGTATAATCTACCCTGTTTCAGCGTTGTTTTATGCTTTGTAGCTGCAAGTATAGCTATACCGTTTCAGATTTCGCTACTCGTTTTTTTTTCGGGCAACGACGACGGCGGGAGGACACTAGGAACATAAACACCAAATGGCGACCTTAGTGTAGCCCGTTACCAACATCGCCACTCTGTTTTATTTTTGTAATTTGTTCATTTACAGCCATAATATGACACAGATATAACAACACTGTACCATACAAGGAGTCTGCGTAGAACAAGGGCTGAAATTGGCGCTTCAATGAGTTAGTTTATCGGTGATGCATATAGGCTTACGCACGCACACACGCACGCACACACGCACACACGCACGCACACACGCACACACATACACACGCACACACACACGCACATACACACACACATACACACACACACGGGAAGCAAGAGCAAGGCCTATACTGTTTAATTATGATTCTGTGCTGTAATGCTTATTGACTGAAACAGAGGTCATTCATTATTCACTACCTAATAACTGTCGAAATAACTCCTTATCTCTTCATTGGAATCGGCATGCGTATATTTCATGTTTTTTTTCTCATTTCCGCGGCATTAATTATTGCTAAATGTCATTATGTACATTTTAATACAGGGGGTTGCTAGGTGACTGTGTGTGTGTGTGTGTGTGTGTGACTGTGTGTGTGTGTGTGTGTGTGTGTGTGTGTGTGTGTGACTGTGTGTGTGTGTGTGTGTGTGTGTGACTGTGCGTGTGTGTGTGTGGGGTGTGTGTGTGTGTGGTTGGTGTGTGTGTGTGTGTGTGGTGTGTGACTGTGTGTGCGTGTGTGTATGTGTGTGACTGTGTGTGTGTATGTGACTGTGTGTGTGTGTGTGTGTGTGTGTGTGTGTGTGGTGTGTGTGTGTGTGTGTGTGTGTGTGGGGTGTGTGACTGGGTGTGTGACTGTGTGTGTGACTGTGTGTGTGTGGCTGTGTGTGTGACTCGGTGTGTGACTGTGTGTCTGTGTGTGACTGGGTGTGTGACTGTGTGATTGTGTGTGCGTGTATGACTGTGTGTGTGATTGTGTGTGTGTGTGACTGTGTGTGTGACTGTGTGTGTGTGACTGACTGTGTGTGTGTGTGACTGTGACTGTGTGTGTGTGTGTGTGTGTGTGTGTGTGTGTGTGTGTGTGTTGTGTGTGGTGTGTGTGTGTGTGTGTGTGTGTGTGTATTCATCTAGTTGTACTCATCTAGTTGTATTTTACAGGGCCAGAGCATCGCTCGTATGGCCCAGTCTCCATATCAACATTTTTATCATTCATCCTTAGTGCTTAGTGATGGCCGAAGCCACCACCCCGGAGAGCGGGTCACAAACCCCGGCTAACACCCGGTACCCATTCACTGCTGGGTGGACAGGGGCTCGGGTTATAAGGAAACAGTCCATATGTTTCCGCTCCGCCCGGGGACGGGTGTGTGTGTTTGTGTGTGACTGTGTGTGTGTGTGTGTGACTGTGTGTGTGTGTGACTGTGTGTGTGTGACTGTGTGTGTGTGTGACTATGCGTGTGTGTGTGACTGTGTGTGTGTGTGTGACTGTGTGTGTGTGTGACTGTGTGTGTGTGTGACTGTGTGTGACTGTGTGTGTGTGTGTGACTGTGTGTGACTGTGCGTGTGACTCTGTTGATAAAAATACGTTGGAAGCTGATTTAATGCGTCATAGCCAAGCCACTTAGGCAAATGGTCCCGGCAACAGATACACAATTCAACATTCTTCGTGTTAACCTTGCCTCCAAAACCCTGAACCTTTCCTGTATGTACTCAGGGAAGCATCGAAGCCTCAACTCTTTGCTCTTGCCGTCACTAAAGTTCAGCATTGGGAGTATTGCCTTGCATTATTGACACAGTAAGAAGCACCGTCCTCGCGTATCACCAAAACACATCTCTGACGATACCAACTTCAGATACAAACTGACAGCCTATCGGAGAAACATAGGTGTAGAGAAACGGTCTAATATAGAAATGAGAGCATCGTGCATATGGCAGGGTTTCGGAGTGAAGAAAACGGTTCGCTGGGAGACAGGGAGCAACAGGCAGCCAATGAGCGGCGCGTGTGAGGCTGGGAGAGGAGCGCCGACCAATAGCGGGCCTCGGCGTGAATCTTCCTTGCCCGGGGTGCTGTACACTTTCCAAAGCGGCCAACCATTGCACCCCGAGCCGGTTACTCGCGTGTAAAGTGACGGACATTATTATATACTAGTGTGATAGCGTGTTGCGTTATTGGTGACGGTCAGGACAACGCAGAGAACGCAGTGCTGGTGATGGTGAGTGTTAACCCTTTGTCGGGTGGGGAGGGAAGGAGCGGTGGGCGAGGGACGGGCATTGTGAGGTGCGGGATTACTTCTGTCTGTCTCTGTGTAGCTAAGGTTAGGTGCTTAGAGTCCCTGTGGCTGGGTGCGAGGGTTTGTGTTTTTTATTCATATATATCTCTGTTCGTTTTTCTTATGGCTTTTCTCTGTTCCTGTGTTTTTTTATGTGTGTGTGTGTGTATTTGTGTGTTGTGTGTGTGTGTTGTGTGTATTTATGTGTGTTGTGTGTGTATGTGTGTGTGTGTGTGTGTGTGTGTGTGTGTGTGTGTTTCAGCGTGTAAAACCTTAGTCCTTACAAACTGGTACATGTTTCTGGCGGCAGTTTCATGACTTTTTGTATATATTTTTATATTTAAACAGTTAGTAATCATATAGATGGCTTAAAAGGTAGATCAGTTAAGGCAGTTAGTGTTTAGTTAAATGTAGTTCTGTTATGTACTACCACTACTATTACTACTATTATTCATCCGCTACTACTACTACTACTACTACTACTACTACTACTACTACTACTACTACTACTACTACTACTTGTACTACTCCTTCCACAGCTTCATCCACACCATTTCACCTCCTGCTCCATCCACACCATTCCTCCTAAACCTCCTCCTCCTCCTCAACTTATTTATCCTCCTTCGTCGTATCCCACTTTTTCAACTCCTCCTTCTCTTCCTCTTACTCCACCTCCTCCTTCTTCTACCCTCCTCCTCCTCCTGCTCCTCCTCCTCTTGCTCCTCCTCTTGCTCCTCCTCCTCTTCCTCCTCCTCCTCCTCTTCCTCCTCCTCCTCCTCCTCCACCACCTCTTCCTCCTCCTCCACCACCTCTTCCTCCTCCTCCTCCACCTCTTCCTCCTCCTCCTCCTCATCTACTTTATTCTTCTCCTTCTAGTGTGGCGAAAGTGTCTACATCAAGAATACCAAACCAGACACCTCTACCACAACTACCACAACCACCACCACCACCACCAGCCGACCAGGTAAGTGACGTAACTTTTCCATTTTTTTCCGGCATTCAATAATTGTAATGGATTGCATTGACATTCATGTAGTCATTTGGTCAATAGAAATATGCGTGTTTATTCAGCATGCAGGTAATGCACTTTATTTACAAATCTGCGGTCACGTGTGTGTGTGTGTGTGTGTGTGTGTGTACATGTAGGTTTGTGGATGTGAGTTTTGTGTAGCGTGTGTGGGGAGAGGCAAGCGTGCTGGCGTGTGTTAAGAGGCGTGTGTTAGAGGCCACCTTACACACTTATACCTTAATGGTGTACATGTGTCTTGTACTATTTTGTGATTTTGTGGTGAGTTTGATCTTAATGATGGTGATTTTGTGGTGATTTTGTGGTGATTTTGTGGTAGTTTGATCTTAATGATGGTGATTTTGTGGTGATTTTGTGGTGATTTTGTGGTGATTTTGTGGTAGTTTGATCTTAATGGTGGTGATTTTGTGGTGATTTTGTGGTGATTTTGTGGTGATTTTGTGGTAATTTGATCTTAATGGTGGTGATTTTGTGGTGATTTTGTGGTGATTTTGTGGTGATTTTGTGGTAGTTTGATCTTAATGATGGTGATTTTGTGGTGATTTTGTGGTAGTTTGATCTTAATGATGGTGATTTTGTGGTGATTTTGTGGTAGTTTGATCTTAATGATGGTGATTTTGTGGTAGTTTGATCTTAATGATGGTGATTTTGTGGTGATTTTGTGGTGATTTTGTGGTAGTTTGATCTTAATGATGGTGATTTTGTGGTGATTTTGTGGTGATTTTGTGGTAGTTTTATCTTAATGATGGTGATTTTGTGGTGATTTTGTGTTGCTTAAGTTGTGATTTTTAATTGATGGTGATTTTGTGGGTGATTTATGTGGTGTTTTGTGGTGATTTTGTGGTAGTTTGATCGTAATGATGGTGATTTTGTGGTGATTTTGTGGTGATTTTGTGGTAGTTTGATCTTAATGATGGTGATTTTGTGGTGATTTTGTGGTGATTTTGTGGTAGTTTGATCTTAATAGTGGTGATTTTGTGGTGATTTTGTGGTAGTTTGATCTTAATGGTGGTGATTTTGTGGTGATTTTGTGGTGAGTTTGATCTTAATGGTGGTGATTTTGTGGTGATTTGATCTTAATTGTGTTGATTTTGTAGTGAGTTTGTGGTGAATTTGATCTTAATGGTGGTGATTTTGTGGTGATTTTGTGGTGAGTTTGTGGTGAATTTGTGGTGAGTTTGATCTAAATGGTGGTGATTTTGTGGTGATTTTGATCTTAATTGTGGTGATTTTGTGGTGAGTTTGTGGTGAATTTGATCTTAATGGTGGTGATTTTGTGGTGATTTTGTGGTGATTTTGATCTTAATGGTGGTGATTTTGTGGTGAGTTTGTGGTGAGTTTGATCTTAATGGTGGTGAGTTTGTGGTGAGTTTGATCTTAATGGTGGTGAGTTTGTGGTGAGTTTGTGGTGAGTTTGATCTTAATGGTGGTGAGTTTGTGGTGAGTTTGTGGTGAGTTTGATCTTAATGGTGGTGAGTTTGTGGTGATTTTTGATCTTAATGGTGGTGAGTTTGTGGTGAGTTTGATCTTAATGGTGGTGATTTTGTGGAGTTTGTGGTGAGTTTGATGTAAGGTGGTAGTTTGGTGAGTTTGTGTGAGTTTGTGGTGAGTTTGATCTTAATGGTGTGAGGTTTTGGTGGTGAGTTTGTGGTGAGTTAGTGGTGAGTTTGATCTTAATGGTGGTGACTTTTTTGGTGAGTTGTGGTGTAGCAATTGGGATTTGTGTGCTTTTGTGAGTTTAATCTTAATCGGTGAGTTGTAGTGATTTTGTGATGGAGTTACAGGGGCGTGTACATTAACTGACCTGCTGTGCTTCTCATCACTTCCCGTACACTCCCACCACCTGCCTTCCTCTCTCCATCCACCTTCCCGTACACTCCACCACCTGCCTTCCTCTCTCCATCCACCTTCCCGTACACTCCACCACCTGCCTTCCTCTCTCCATCCACCTTCCCGTACACTCCACCACCTGCCTTCCTCTCTCCATCCACCTTCCCGTACACTCCACCACGGGTGCGTCAATATGCTACATCCAGCGTTGTAATAAATCATTTGACCACAAGCCATTTCTCCCACCATTCATATATACACCCAGACAACTGGGCTTCGGTCTACTACATCGCCATCCCTACACTCACACTTGCCCCTTTGCAACCTCATCACCCTTCACAGCCACTTCCACGGGTTTGCAGGTTCAAAGGATGAAGGATGAATGAAGATTGTGATCCAGAGGAGCGCCAAGAAGATAAGACAGCAGAGAAATTGGGTAAGGTCAAGGAATGGCATCCGTAAAAGTCAAGTATGGGACAAACGGCAAATCGGTCCTAGAGGACTGATCGCGCGTATAATCGAGAGAGAAGAGAGTGAGAGAGGGAGAGGAGAAAAAAGAGAAGAGATAAATAGATGAAGAAGACATGAGAGAAAGAGAGATAGAGAGAGAGAGAAAAAAAAACATTAATAATACAGACGGAAGGTAGGAAGAACATTTCCTAAAGCGCGCACAATTCCATTCTTAATCCTTTAATCCTCTCTCTCTCTCTCTCTCCTCTCTCTCTC
>JACEEZ010000866.1:37500-89529 GCA_016584305.1 Chionoecetes opilio | reverse complement strand
ACCCCAAACAAACAAACAAAAAGCACCAACACACACGCAAACAGACACCACGCACCGACACACACGCACACAAACAGACACGCACACACACACAAACACAAACAAACAGACACGCACACACACACACACACACACACAAGTGTGTTAAATGCAAGTGGGTATGTGAGTAATGGGGCCGACGTCCCACGCCACCTGACTTATCTCCTTGACCTGACCGAGGAGGTCAGGAGGCTGAGGGATAATCCCCATTCCTCGTTCACACCCAGCCGTCTCAGGCAGCTTGGCAGAAATTCTACCTGGCTAATGAGGTCACACGGGGGTGTTAATTAATGGAGTCAAATCTCGCTCATTCATTCCCCTATCCGCCCATCCACCGCCCAATGGGCGGCGGCAGTATGGGCGGCGCCCATACTGCTGGGTACGAAAATGGTTCGATGTAAGTACGGAAATAAAAATCGAACTTTCGTACCGTACCGAACTTGAAGAAATATATCGAACCGTAATATCGAACCGTAATTTTAGTCCTTAAATAACCGTACCGTAATTTCGTACCGTACCGTACCGTACTACATGCCCTGCCGTACCCTCCACCACCTGCCTTCCTCTCTCCATCCACCTTTCCGTACACTTCACCACCTCCCTTCCTCTCTCCATCCACCTTCCCGTACACTCACCACCTCCCTTCCTCTCTCCATCCACCCATCCACCTTCCCGTACACTCCACCACCTGCCTTCCTCTCTCCATCTACCTGCCCATACACTCCACCACTTGCCTTCCTCTCTCCATCCACCTTCCCGTACACTCCACCACTTCCCTTCCTCTCTACATCCACCTTCCCATACACTCCACCACCTGCCTTCCTCTTTCCATCCACCTTCCCGTACACTCCACCACCTGCCTTCTCTCTCCATCAACCTTCCGCTACACTCCACCACCTCCCTTCCTCTCTCCATCCACCTTCCCGTACACTCCACACCTCCCTTCCTCTCTCCATCCACCTTCCCGTACACTCCACCATCTGCCTTCCTCTCTCATCCACCTTCCGTACACTCCACACCTGCCTTCCTCTCTCCATCCACCTTCCCGTACACTCCACCACCTCCCTTCCTCTCTCCATCCACCTTCCCGTACACTCCACCACCTGCCTTCCTCTCTCCATCCACCTTCCCGTACACTCCACCACCTGCCTTCCTCTCTCTATCCACCTTCCCGTACACTCCACAACTGCCTTCCTCTCTCATCCACCTTCCCGCACACTCCACTACCTGCCTTCCTCTCTCCATCCACCTTCCCGTACACTCCACCACCTCCTTCCTTTCTCCATCCACCTTCCTGTACACTCCACCACTGCCTTCCTCTCTCCATCCACCTTCCCGTACACTCCACCACCTCCTTCCTCTCTCCATCACCCTCCACCTTCCCGTACACTCCACCACCTCCTTCCTCTCTCCATCCACCTTCCCGCACACTCCACCACCTCCCTTCCTCTCTCCATCCACCCATCCACCTTCCCGTACACTCCACCACCTCCTTCCTCTCCATCCACCTTCCCGTACACTCCACCACCTGCCTTCTCTCTCCATCCACCTTCCGTACACTCCACCACTTGCATTCCTCTCGCACTCCTTCCCGTACACTCCCCACCTGCCTTCCTCTCTCCATCCACCTTCCCGTACACTCCACCACCATGCCTTCCTCTCTCTATCCACCTCCCGTACACTCCAACACCTGCTTCCTCTCTCCATCCACCTTTCCGCACACTCCACCACCTGCCTTCTCTCTCCATCCACCTTCCCGTACACTCCACCACCCTCCTTTCCTTCTGAATCCACCTTCCTGTACACTCCACCACTGCCTTCCTCTCTCCATCCACCTTCCCGTACACTCCACCACCTCTTTCCTCTCTCCATCCACTCATCCCCTTCCCGTACACTCCACCACCTCCTTCCTCTTCCATCCACCTTACCGACACTCCACCTCCCTTCCTCCTCCATCACCCATCCACCTTCCCGTACACTCCACCACCTCCCTTCCTCTCCATCCACCTTCCCGTACACTCCACACCTGCTTCCTTCTCTCCATCCACCTTCCCGTACACTCCACCACCTGCCTTCCTCTCGCCATCCACCTTCCCGTACACTCCACCACCTGCCTTCCTCTCGCCAATCCACCTTCCCGTACCATCCACCACCTGCCTTCCTCTCTCCATCCACCTTCCCGTACACTCCACCACTCCCTTCCTCTCTCCATCCACTCATCCACCTTCCCGTACACTCCACCACCTCCCTTCCTCTCTCCATACTCCATCACCTTCCCGTACACTCACCACATGCCTTCCTCTCTCCATCCACCTTCCCGTACATTCCACCACCTGCTCCTCTCGCCATCCACCTTCCCGTACACTCCACCACCTGCCTTCCTCTCTCCATCCACACTTACCGTACACTCACACCACCTGCCTTCCTCTCTCCATCCACCTTCCCGTACACTCACCACCTGCCTTCCTCGCTCCATCCACCTTCCCGTACACTCCACCACCTCCATTCCTCTCTCCATCCACCATCCACCTTCCCGTACACTCCACCACCTCCCTTCCTCTCTCATCCTCCCATCCACCTTCCCGTACACTCCACCACCTGCCTTCCTCTCCTCCATCCACCTTCCCGTACACTCCACCACCTGCCTTCCTCACTCCATCCACCTTCCATACACTCCACCACCTACCTTCCCTCTCATCCACCTCCTACTCACACCTCCTTCCTCTTCATCCACTTCCGTACACTCCACCACCTGCCTTCTCTCTCCATCACCTTCCCGTACACTCCACCACCTGCCTCCTCTCTCCATCCACCTTCCCGTACACTCCACCATCTGCCTTCTCTCTCCATCCACCTTCCGTACACTCCACCACCTGCCTTCCTCTCTCCATCCACCTTCCCGTACACTCCACCACCTCCTTCCTCCTCCATCCACCTTCCCCATCCCCATCAAAACTTAACAGACACACTGTACTACACTATATATCATTAACTCTTCTTGCGTATAATAGACTCTAATTATCTATGCAGGTTCTCAATACGGGTCGCGACTCAATACTGGTCGCAAAGCTTTTGCTCAGTGGTCGCCACGTCGGAAATTATATAAATAGTATGTGAGATGTATTAATAAGAGAGAGAGAGAGAGAGAGAGAGATTCAGATTCAGATTCAGATTCAGATTCTTTATTCCACCAATGGTGGTTATTAAGCACATCATTACATCTTTACAGATATGAATAGATATAAAAAACATAATAAAAATTACTGATAATGTAATGCAAACTAATTAAGAATAAAATATAATAATTATCAAGTAAAACTAAATAAAACTACTACACTTAGAACAACGTATTGTGTATGCACACTCGTCAAAAAGCTAAAAAATATATATAAAAGACAGTGACGTAAAAGAATAAAATCGTACCAGCGCATCAAAGAAATAAAAATAAACTCGCAACAATTCAGTAAAATGAGAGTAGGCCATATAAGATGATAAAACTAAACATTATTTGCTAAAAAGGAGTTTTTGAGTGCAACCTTGAAGGAACTCAGAGATATAGCTTGCGTGACAGTGGTTGGGAGTTCATTCCACAGCTTGGCACCCAGTACGGCAAGGCGCCGCTCACCACTATAGGTCCTGGAGCGCGGCACATACAGCTTGTTATTCTGTCTGGTAACATTGTTTGTGACGTCATGTACAGTATTAAAAGTACCAGTAAAAAGCCAGTCTGGATAAAATTCTCTTAAAATCTTATACATTGTTGTGCAAAAGTCAAACTCGTGTTTTTGTTTTATTTTCAGCCATTTTAATTCTCTGAAAATAGGAGATACGTGATCATATTTTCTGGCTCCTCCGATGGCTACTTTGGCTGCAAAATTCTGTATTTTTTTGTACATTTGATAAAAGTGTTTCATTAGTGGTGCCCCATATTCTTATGCAATATTCATTAAGGTTAATACAAGTGATTGAGTGACGATAATCCTAGTCTGCTTATCAAAAGATCTCGTATTCTATTAATATACATTAAAATGCCATTTACCTTTTCAGTTAACTCACTGACATGTACATCAAATATCATGTATCGGTCCATGTAAACTTCCAGATTTTTTACATAATTACCTGGATGAATTATGTCACCATTAAAGTTTAAGGTAGTGTTGGGGGGAATACGAGACAAGAGCTGACGGTTCCCTATAAATATACATTGTGTTTTAGCAGAATTTAACATTAGTCCGTTAATTAGAAATAATGTCTGCATTTGATCAGAGTGTCCTCAGTGTCTTTGATAAGTTTATCAATATTGTCAAGTGTACTTGTATGTAAAAACTGGGTATCGTCAGCATATTGTACTAGAAAGCAGTTTACATGTTCCGATAAATCATTCACATATATTCCAAATAATATAGGACCAAGTATTGAACCTTGTGGTACCCCATAGTTAATGTTTTGCATAGTAGACACGTTACTTTCCAGACGAACAGATATAGTTCTTTTGTTTAAGTAACTTCTGAACCAAAATTCATCAATATTAAGTTTAGCACATTTATTTAAGAGAATCTTGTGGTCCACACTATCAAACGCTTTTGAAAGATCACACAAGGTTAACAGAGATATATTTTTGTTGTCTATGTTGGTATACAGTTTGTCTGTAATTAAAGTGAGAGCTGTTTCAGTAGACAATTTTGGTCGAAATCCGTGTTGACTGCCAGAGAGTAACTTATTAGATTCTAGGTAATGTGAGAGCTGGTTAGCAACAATTTTTTCAAGTATTTTAGAACTGATTGGTAAAAGCGATATAGGTCTGTAATTACTTACACAGTTAGGGTCACCATTTTTAAAGAGAGGAACTACCAATGCGTGTTTCCAGGCCGCCGGAAACTTACCGGTTATTAATGACGTATTGATAATACAGGTGAGATGAGAAATAATTACGCAAATGCCGTCGCTAAGGAACTGTAACGAGATATCATCAGACCCGATAGAACTAGTAGATTTAAGAGATTTAATAGTTAAAACAACACTATTAATATCTACTGGCTTAGGCCTGAAGGCTGAACCGGTGTCACTAATAGAATAGTTCTGCTGAGGGAATAGATTATCTTTATCTTCTAATTGTTCCTGTGAACGTTTGTATGTATTTTGTCCGACTTTCGAAAAGAAATCGTTGAACTCCTCAGCTTTTTCACCGAGATTATCAAAATTGTAAGTGTTTGATTTACGCTTTTTGTTAGGAACAATTTCCCCGATAATCTTCCAAGTGGCAGAAGAGTTACCTCTTGAGTCAGAAAGGCGGTTACGGTAGTGATCTGATTTTGATTTACTGATGAGTGATTTTACTTGCTTTTTTGCCGTTTTATATTGCTCTCTTAAATTACAACTATTCACGTCATTTTTAAGTTCTTTTTGCAGGACATTACGAGCACTGATCGCACTACGTACATCGTCATTCATCCATGGCGTAGATTGTCCTTTTATTACTTTTGTTACCTTAGGGGCACACAAGTCTAAACATTCTAAAAAATATTTATTAAAAATTCCCACTTGATAATCTACATCATCGGTAGAGAATAGCTTGTTCATGAGAGAGAGAGGAGAGAGAGAGAGAGAGAGAGAGAGAGAGAGAGAGAGAGAGAGAGAGAGAGAGAGAGAGAGAATGCTGATGGAAGAAGGGAGGACATGTACGCATAATCTTCACTTGCCAATCATTTAATACTATTTTTCTCTACTTACATAGTTACAATTTACACAGTAGGTACTTCTACATATTTTTAAAATACTTTTAATAAATAAAATTTACATTGGCACACTCGAACATATGCAATCATTTTAAATCCATAGATGCACTCATTTTCGTATGATTGTGACCCTTTTTAGTGTTATTCTTTAAAGGTGACGGGGGTGAACCCATCACCCTTACAGGACAGGTCACTGCCCTGTAGGGGTGATTGCCTGTAGGCCCAGTGTAGGGGTGATTGCCTGTAGGGGTGATGGCCTGTAGGGGTGATGACCTGTAGGGGTGATGGCCTGTAGGGGTGATGGCCTGTAGGGGTGATGGCCTGTAGGGGTGATGGCCTGTAGGGGTGATTGCCAGTGACTGCCTTGACAGGCAGGTCACTTGCTTTGCTGCCCAGAGGTACACATCAATAAGGTGGTATTGGCTAGTCGTGGTCGAGCGGTTTTTAAGTAATGTCTAAGTATTGTAAAGCAAATGATTACTATTGGAGATAATGACATGTTGTTTATAGGAAGGCGAGAGACAAGTGTTTACGTGCGCCACACTTCTTCCTCTTGTGACCTGCATCGCCACTGTTCTTCCTTGCGCGGACCTTTTTATGAGATTTGCTTTAATTAATAAAAATACTTAATTCACCTCCCTTCTCTCTCTCCACCTTCCCGTACACTCCACCACCTCCCTTCCTCTCTCCAGCCACCCATCCCTTCCCGTACCCTCCACCACGTCCCCTTCCTCTCTCCATCCACCTTCCCGTACACTCACACCTCCCTTCCTCTCTCCATCCACCTTCCGTACACCTCCACCACGCCCTTCCTCTCTCCATCCACCTTCCCGTACACTCCACCACCTCCTTCCTCTTCTCCATCCACCCTTCCCGTACACTCCACCACTCCCTTCCTCTCTCCATCCACCTTCCCGCTACACCCCACCACCTCCCTTCCTCTCTCCACCACCTTCCCGTACACTCCACATCGTCCCTTCCTCTCCCTCCACCTTTCCCGTACACTCCCACCACCTCCCTTTCCCTCCTCTCCATCCACCCTCCACCTTCCTGTACACTCCACCCCCTCCCTTACCTCTCTCCATCCAACCTTCCCGCACATCCACCACCTCCCTTCCTCTCTCCATCCACCTCCACCATCCGTACACTCCACCACGTCCCCTTTCCTCTCTCCATCCCACCTTCCCGTACACTCCACCACCCCCCTTCCTCTCTTCATCCACCCTCCACCTTCCCGTACACTCCATCGCACCTCCCTTTCTCTCTCATCCACCACCCGTACACCTCCACCTCCCTTCCTCTCTACATCCCCCTTCCCGTACACTCCACACTACCTTCCATCTCTCCATCCACCCATCCCACCTTCCCTTACACTTCCACCACGTCCCTTCCCTCTCTCCATCCACCTTTCCCGTACCTCCACCACCTCCTTCCTCTCCTCATCCACCTTCCCGTACACTCCACCACGTCCTTGCTCTCTCCCTCGACCTTCCCGTACAACTCCACCACCTCCCTTCCTCTCTCCATCCACCTTCCCGTACCTCCACCACGTCCCTTTCCTCTCTCCCTCCACCTTCCGTACACTCCACCCTCCCTTCCTCTCTCCATCTCCTTCCCGTACACTCCACCACGTCCCTTCCCTCTCTCCATCCACCTTTCCCGTACACTCCACCAACGTCCCTTCTCTCTCATCCACCTTCCCGTACTTCCACCTCCCTTCCGCCTCATCCACCTTCCGTACACTCCACCAGCCTCCTTCCTCTCTACTCCATCCACCCATCCACCTTCCCGTACACTCACCACATCCCCTTCCGCTCTCCATCCACCTTCCCGTACACTCCACCACCTCCCTTCATCTTCTCCATCCACCTTCCTCCGTACACTCGCACTACGTCCTTCATCTCTCCATCCACCCTTCCCGTACACTCCACCACCTCCCTTCCTCTCTCCATCCACCTTCTCCCGTACACTTCCACCACCTCACGTCCTCTCTCCATCCACCTTCCGTACACTCCCCCCCCTCCCTTCCTCTCTCCCTCCACCTTCCCTAGTACACTCCCACCACGTCCCTTCCTCTCTCCATCTAACCTTCCCGTACACTCCACACCTCCCATTCCTCGCTCCATCCACCTTGCCCGTACCTCCACCACGTCCTTTCCTCTCTCCATCCACATTCCCGTCACCATCCACCACGTTTCCTTACTCTCGTCCATCCACCTTCCACAGTAACACACCACCACCTCCCTTCCTCTCTCCATCCAACCATCCCTTCCCGTACACTCCACACATCCCTTCCTCTCTCCATCCACCTTCCGTACACTCCACACCCCCTTCCTCTCTCCATCCACCTTCCGTACACTCCCCTCCTTCCTCTCTCCTCCCCCTTCCCGTACACTCACCACCTCCTTTTCCTCTCTCCATCCCCTTCCCGTACACTCCACCACTCCCTTCTCTCTTCCATCCACCCATCCACCTTCCCGGTACACTCCCTTCACCTCCCTTCCTCTCTCCATCCACCGTCCGTACACCCACCATCTCCCTATCTCTATCCATCCACCTTCCGTACACATCACACCACCTCCCTTCTCTCTCCACCACCCATCCACCTTCCCGTACACTCCACCACGTCCCTTCCTCTCTCCATCCACTTCCCGACACTCACCACGTCCCTTCCTCTCTCCTCCACCTTACCGTACACTCCACCACTCCATTCCTCTATCCATCCACCTTCCCGTTACCTCCCCACCTCCCTCCTCTCTCCATCCACCTTCCGTACACTCCACCACATCCTTTCCTCTATCTTATCCACCATCCACCTTCCCGTACACTCCCACCAACCTCCCTTCCTCTCTCCATCCACCTTCCCGTACACTCACACTCCTTCCTCTCTCCATCCTCCACCTCCCGTACACTCACCAGCTCCTTCCTTCTCCATCCACCGTCCCGTACACTCACCACGTCCTTCCCCTCTCCTCCACCTTCCGTGCACTCCACCACGTCCTCCTCTCTCCATCCACCTTCGTACACCTCCACCACCTCCCTTCCTGTCTCCATCCACCTTCCCGTACACCCACCACCTCCCTTCCTCTCCCCATCCACCTTCCCGTACACTCACACTCCCTTCCTTCTCTCCATCCCCATCCCCTTCCCGTACACTCCACCACGCCTTCCTCTCCTCCATCCACCTTCCAGTACACTCCCACCCCTCCCTTCCTCTCTCCATCAACCTCCGTACCTCCACCACGTCCCTATCCATCGCTCCATCCACCTTCCGTACACTCCACCAATCCCTTCCTCTCCTCCACCACCTTCCCGTACACTCCACCACCTTTCTTCCTCTCTCCATCCCCCTTCCGTACACTCCCCACCCTTTCCCTTCCATCTCTCCATCCACCTTCCCGTACACTCCACCACGTCCCTTCCTCTCTCCATCACCTTCGTACCTCCACCACGTCCCTTCCTCTCTCCATCCACTTCCGTAACACTCCACAACCTTTTTTTCCTCTCTAATCACCTTCCCGTACACTCCCCACCATCCCCTTCCTCTCTCCATCCCCTTCCCGTACACTCGCACCGCCTGCCTTCCTCTCTCATCCACCTTCCCGTAACTCGCACCACGTCCTTTCCTCTCGTCCTACCACCTTCCCCGTACTCTCCACCACTCCCTTCCTCTCTCCATCCCACCTTCCCGTACACCCACCCCTCCCTTCCTGTCTCCACCACCTTCCCGTACCCTCCACCACCTCCCTTCCTGTCTCCATCCACCTTCCCGTCACTCCACCACCCACCTCCCTTCCCTCTCTTCCATCCACCATCCCGTTACACTCCACCTCCCTTCCTCTCTCCATCACCTTCCCGGACACTCCACCACCTCCCTTCTCTCTCCATCACCCATCCCCTTCCCGTCACTCCCACCACTCCCTCCTCTCTCCATCCACCTTCCCGTACACTCCACACCTCCTTCCTCTCTCCATCCACCTTCCCGTACACTCCACCAGTCCCTTCCTCCCTCTCCATCCACCTCCCGTACACTCCACCACCTCCTTCCTCTCTCCATCCACCTTCCCGTACACTCCAACACGTCCCTGTCCTCCTCTCCATCCACTTCCGTACAACCCACCACCTCCCTTCCTCTCTCCTCCACCTTCCCTTACCTCACATCGTCCCTTCTCTCCAATCCACCTTCCCGTACACTCCAACCACCTCCTCTTCCTCTCTCCATCCACCCATCCACCTTCCGTACACCCACCACCTCCCTTCCTCTCTCCATCCACCTTCCCACATCCACCACCTCCCTTCCTCTCCCATCCACCCATCCACCATCCGGCACCTCACACGTCCCTTCCTCTCCTCTCCATCCCCCTTCCCGTACACTCCACCCACCCCCCTTCCTCCTCTTCATCCACCCATCCATCTTCCCGTACACTCCACCACCTCCCTTCCTCTCTCCATCCACCTCCCGTACACTCCACTCCCTTCCTCGTCTACATCCACCTTCCGTACACTCCACCGACCTCCTTCCTCTCTTCCATCCACCCATCCACCTTCCGTACCCTCCACCACGTCCCTTCCTCTCTCCATCACCTTCCCGTACACTCCACCACCTCCCTTCCTCTCTCCATCCCCCTTCCCGTACACGCGCACCCAACGTCCCCTTCCTCTCTCCATCCCCTTCCCGTACACTCCACACCTCCCTTCCTCTCTCCATCACCGTTCCCGTACACTCCACCACGTCCTTCCTCTCTCTCCACCTTCCCGTACACTCCACCACCTCCCTTCCTCTCTCCATCTACCCTCCCGTACACTACACCACGTCCCCCTCCTCTCTCCATCCACCTTCCGTACACTCCACCACGTCCCTTCCTCTCTCCTCCACCGTCCCCGTACATTCCACCTCCCTTCCTATCTCCATCCCCTTCCCGTACCTCCACCACCTCCTTCCTCTCTCCTCCACCCATCCCACCTTCCCGTACACTCCACCACATCCCTTCGCTCTCCATCCCACCTTCCCGTACCTCCACACCTCCCTTCCTCTCTCCATCCACCTTCCCGTACACTCCACTACGTCCCTTCCTCTCTCCATCCCCCTTCCCGTACACCGTCCACCACCTGCCCTTCCGCTCTCCATCCACCATTCCCGTACACTCCCACCACCTCCCTTCCTCTCTCCATCCACCTTCCCGTACACTCCACCACCTCCCTTCCTCTCTCCCTCCACCTTCCCGTACACTCCACCACGTCCCCCTTCTCTCTCCATCTACCTTTCCCGTACACCTCCACCCCTCCCTTCCTCGCTCCATCCCCTTCCCGTCACTCCCACCACGTCTTTCCTCTCTCCATCCACCTTCCGTACACTCCCCCACTTCCTTCCTCTCTCCCATCCCCTTCCCGTACACACCACCACCTCCCTTCCTCTCTCCATCCACCCATCCCCTTCCCGTACACCCACCCCATCCCTTCCTCTCTCCATCCACCTTCCCGTACACATCCACAACCTCCCCTTCCTCTCTCCATTCCACCTTCCGTACACTCACCTCCCCTTCTCTCTCATCCCCCTTCCCGTACACTTTATCCACCAACTCCCTTCCTCTCTCATCCACCTTCCCGTACACTCCACCAATCCCTTCCTCTCTACATCCACCTTCCGTACACTCCAACCACCTCCCTTCCTCTCTCCATCCACTTCCCGTACACTTCACCACGTCTCTTCCCCTCTCCATCCACCTTCCTGTACAAGCTCCACCACCTCCCTTCCTCTCTCCATCCATTCCAGTACACTCCACCATTTCCCTTCCTCTCTCCATCCCCTTCCCGTTACAATCCACCACGTCCGCTTCCTCTCTCCATCCACTTCGCCGTACACTCCACTACCTCCCTTCTCTCTCCATCCACCTTCCCGTACACTCCACCACTCCCTTCCCTCTCCATCCACCTTCCCGTACACTCCACCACGTCCCTTCCTCTCTCCATCCACCTTTACCGTACACTCCACCAACTCCCTTCCTCTCTCGCATCCACCTTCCCGTACACTTCCACCACGTCCCTTCCTCTCTCCACCCACCTTCCGTACACTCCACCACCTCCCTTCCTCTCTCCATCCACCTCCCGTACATTCCACCACCTACCTTCCTCATCCATCCACCCATCACCTTCCCGTACACTCCACAACCTCCTTCCTCTAATCCATCCACCCATCCACCTTCCCGTACACTCCACCACTGCCTTCCTCCTCCATCCACCTTCCCTGCACTCCACCACCTCCATTCCTCTCTCCATCCCACTTTCCCGTCACTCCCCACCTTGCCTTCCTCTCTCACTCACTTCCCGCAATCCACCACCTCCCTTCCTCTCTCCATCCACCCATTCACCATCCGGGTACACTCACCCCACGTCCCTTCCCTCTCTCATCCCCTTTCCCGTACACTTCCACCACTCCCTTCCTCTCTCATCCCCACCATCCCGTACACTCCACACACGTCCCTTCCTCTCTCCATCCACCTTCCCGTTCCACTCCACCACGTCCCTTCCTCTCTTCATCCACCTTCCCTCCTCCACCACCTCCCTTCCTATCTCCATCTACCTTCCCGTACACCTCACACCTCATTCCTCTATCCATCCACCATCCATCTTCCCGTCAACTCCACCACCTCCTTCCTCTCTCCATCCACCTTCCCGTACACTCCCACACGTACCTTCCTTCGCCATCCACCTTTCCGTACACGCCACCACCTCCCCTTCTCTCTCCACTCACCTTCCCGTACACTGCCGCACCTCCTTTCCTCTCATCCATCCACCTTCCCGTACACTCCACCTCCCTTCCTCTCTCCATCCCCCTTCCCGTACCAATCCACCACCTCCCTTCCTCTCTCCATCCACCCATCCACCTTCCCGTACACTCCACCACATCCCTTCCTCTCTAAATCCACCTTCCCGTACACTCCCCCCTCCTTCCCTCTCTCCATCCACTTCCGTACACTCCACCACGTCTCTTCCTCTCTCCCATCCCACCTTCCCGTACACGTCCAACCACCTCCCTTCCATCTCCATCCACCTTCCCAGTACACTCCACCACATCCCTTCCTCTCTCCCATCCCCTTCCCGTACACTCCACCACGTCCCCTTCCTCTTCGCCATCCCCTTTCCCGTACACTCCACACCTCCCTTCCTCTCTCCATCCACCTTTCCCGTACCTCCACCACCTCCCTTCCTCTCCGCATCCACCCATCCCCCTTCCCCGTACACTCCACCACCTCCTTCCTCTCCCATCCCCTCCCGTAACACTCACCACGTCCCCCCTTCCTCTCTTCCACCACCTTCCCGTACACTCCACACCTCCCCGTTTCCTCTCTCATCCACATTCCCGTACATTCCACCACCTACCTTCCTCAATCCATCCCCCATCCACCTGCCCGTACACTCCACACCTCCCTTTCCTCTCTCCATCCACCCATCCACCTTCCCGTACACTCCACCACCTGCCTTCCTCTCTCCTCCCCTTCGTACACTCCACCACCTCCCTTCCCTCTCTCCATCCACTTCCCGTACACTCCACCACCTGCCTTCCTCTCTGCCATCCCCATTCCCGCACATCCACCCCTCCCTTCCTCTCTCCATCCACCCATTCCCATCCGTACACTCCCCACCACCTCCTTTCCTCTATCCATCCACCCATCAACCTTCCCGTAACACTCCACCACGGGGGGGGGGTTTCCCCCCCCCCCCCCACCCCCCCCCCCCCCCCCCCCCCTTGTTTTTTTTATCCTCTCGTCCATCCACCTCCCCGTACACTCCACCAACTCCCTTCCTCTCTCCCCCATCCACCATCCGTAACACTCCACCACGTCCTTCCTCTCTCCATCCACATCCCTACTCCGCCACCCACCTCCCCTTCCTCCTCTCCATCCCCTTCCCCGTACACTTCCACCACCTCCCTTCTCTCTCCATCCACCTTCCCGTACACTCCACCCGTCCCTCCTCTCTCCATCCACCTTCCTGTAACTCCCCCCTCCCTTCCTAATCTCCCTCCCCTTCCGTACACTCCCCACCTCCTTCCTCTCTCCTCCACCTTTCCCGTTACACTCCCCACCACCTCCCTTCTCTCTCCACCCACCTTCCCGTACACTCCACACCTCCCTTCCTCTCTCCATCTACTATCCCACCTTCCCGTACACTCCACCAACCTCCTTCCTCTCTTCCATCTACCTACCACCTTCCCGTACACTCCCACCACCTCACTTCCTCTCTCCATCCCCTTCCCGTACCTCACCACCCCCTTCCCTCTCTTCTCCACCTTCCCGTACACTCCCACCACGTCCCTTCCTCTCTCCTCCACTTCCCGTACTCTCCACCACCTCCCTTCGCTCTCCATCCACCCATCCACCTTCCCGTACACTCCCCACCTCCCTTCCTCTCTCCATCCACCCATATCCCCCGGCCCGTACACCTCCCCCACCTCCCTTCCTCTCTCCCTCCACCTTCCCGTACACTCCACCACCTCCTTCCTCTTTCCATCCACCTTCCCGTACACTCCACCCCCCCTTCCTCTCTCCCACCACCTTCCCTTACACTCCACCACCTCCTTTCCTCTCTCCTTATCTACCCATCCAACTTTTCCCTTACAACTCCACCACCTCCCTTCCCTCCGCCATCCACCTTCCCGTAACTCACCATCTCCCTTCCTCTCTCCATCCACCTTCCGTACACTCCAACCCCCTCCCTTCCTCTCTCCATCCCCTTCCCGTACACTCCCACCACGTCACTTCCTCTCTCATCCCCTTCCGTACACTCCACCACCTCCCTTCCTATCTCCATCCACATTCCCGTACACTCCACCACCTCCCTTCCTCTCTCCTCCACCTTCCCGTACACTCCACCACCTCCCTTCCTCTCCTCCAACCACCTTCCGTACACTCCACCCCCTCCCTTCTCTCTCCATCCACCATACACCTTCCCCGTACACTCCCCACCTCTTCCCTATCCATCCCCTTCCCGTACACTCACACCACCACCCTTCCTCTTCTCCATCCACCTCCCGTACACTCCACCCACCTCCCGTTCTCTCTCCCTCTACCCTCCACTTCCCCGTACACTCCACCCCCCCCTTCCTCTCTCCATCCACCTTCCCGTACAACCTCCACTGTCCTTCCTCTCTCCATCCACCTTTCCGTACACCTCCACCATCTCCCTAGTCCTCTCCTCCATCCACTTCCCGTCACTCCACCACCTCCCTGGGGCCTCTCTCCATCCCTTCCGTACACTCCACCACCTCCCTTCCTCTCTCTCCACCCATCCACCTTCCGTACCTCACACTCCTTCCTCTCTCCATCCACTCTTCCGTACACTCCACCACCTCCCTTCCTCCTCTCCCATCCACCTTCCCGTACAACTCCCCACCTATCGCGTCTCTCTCCATCCACCTTCCCCGTACCCTCCAACCACCTCCTTCCTCTCCCATCCACCTTCCGTTCCTCCACATCGTCCCTTCCTCTCTCCCTCCACCTTCCCGTACACTCCACCACCTCCCTTCCTCTCTCCATCCACCTTCCCAAACACTCCACCACCTCCATTCCTCTCTCCATCCACCCATCCAACCTCCGTCCTCCACCACATCCCTTCCTATCTCCATCCACCTTCCCGTCGACGCTCCACCACCCTCCCTTCTCTCTCTCCACCCCTTCCCCATCCCCATCCAACCGTAACACACACACACATTTACTACTATATATTATCATTAACTCTTCATTTTCGTATAATATGACTCATAATTATCTATTGCATGTTCTTCAAATTAACGGGTCACGACTCATACTGGTCGCAAGATTTTGTCAGTGCGTCGCCCTTCGTAAATTATATGAATATATGCGACATGCATTAATAAAAGAGAAGAGAGAGAGAGAGAGAGGAGGAGAATAGAGAGAGATGAGAGAGAGAGAGAGAGAGAGAGAGAGATACTATTTTTCTCTACTTACATAGTTATAATTTACACATTACTTCTACATATTTTTTACATCCTTTTAATAAATAGGAATTTACATTGGCACACGCGAACATCTGCAATCATTTTGAATCCATAATGCACTCATTTTCCGTATGATTTTACCCTCTCTATGTTATTCTAATTAAAGGTCACGGGGGTGAACCCATCACCCGACAGGAACATGTTCACTGCCCTGTAGGGGTAAGCCTGTAGGGGTGTGGCCTGTAGGGGTGAGTGACCTGTAGGGGTGATGGCCTGTAGGGGTGAGTGGACCCTGTAGGTGTGATTGGCCCTGTAGGGTGATGGCCTTAGGGTTGATGGCCTGTAGGTGTTCTATGGCCTGTAGGGTGAGTGACCTGTAGGGGTGATGGCCTGTAAGGTGATGGCCTGTGGTGTGATAGCCTGTAGGGGTGAGTGACCTGTAGGGGTGATGGCTCATAGGGGTGATGGCCTGTAGGGGTGATGGCCCTAGGGGTGATGGCCCTAGGGGTGATGGCCCTAGGGGTGATGGCCAGTGACTGCCTTGACAGGCAGGTCACTTGCGTTGCTGCCCAGAGGTACACATCAATAAGGTGGTATTGGCTAGTCGTGGTCGAGCGTTTTTTAAGTATGTAAGCTTTATTTGCCTCTAGTCAGTACCTCACCTAGACTATTATTCTTATGTTCTTATGTTTCTTAGTTTTCTATGTTCTATATACCCTCATCCCCTCCATGCCTCTAGCTAACACAGCCTCCGTCTTTCCCCAGCCAGCCCGGAGACCCACCTGCCCAGAAAAGACCTGGAAATAGGGAGAAAATTTAAAGGAAGTTATAGAAAGTGAGAAACTAAAAAAACTGAAATAGAAAATATGTGAAAATAGTGAGACAAATTAAAGAAAGTAAGAAACTTAGAGAAATTTAAAGAGAATGAGTGAAATTTGTGAGAAAATTTAAAGAAAGTTAGAGCAAGTGAGAAACGTAGATAAATGAAATCGAGATCCATATACTTACCCAGAAAAGTACCTGAACTAGGAGAACATTTAAAAGAAAGTTTAACATAAGGTGAATCGAAAATAGTGAAATAGTGAGAAAGTTCAACCCCTTCCACGCCCAGATCTTTCCTTGTCTATAAAAATTGCCTGTTGTCGAGCCATAAAATACGAAACTACCTTTAATTAATCCTAATGAGTTAGGGCCAAGGATAATAACCAGGGGCCATAGCTATAAAAACATTGCTGTATGTCCCCTAAAAAATCGCTTAATGGTTTTTCTAATCCCAAAATAACAATGGAAATTACGTTGTGGGTCTCAAGGGGTTAATACAAGTTAGAGAAAGTGAAATAGAAAAGTGAAAATACTGAGAAAATTTAAAGAAAGTTAGATAAAGTGAATAGCAAATGAGTGAACTTAAACTTAGTGGAAAAAAACTTAAACTTAGTGAAAAAACTTAAACTTAGTGAAAAAACCTAAACTTAGTGAAGAAGACTTTAACTTAGTGAAAAAATACTTTAAAACTTAGTGAAAAAAAAAAGTTAGTGAAAAAAACTTACACTTTGTGAGAAAAAAAAAACTCAAGAGAAAAAAAAAAAACTAAGTGAAAAAAAAACTTTGAAAAAAACTTAAACTTAGTGAAAAAACGAACTAATGAACGAAAGAAAAAACGAAGAAATAAAAAAATGAACGAAGAAAAAAATCCGCTAATTCGTTTACCACGCACACTACACTATCTCCGCCACATATCGTCCGCAGACCAAACTGTACGGAAACACACACGCACATACATAGCTACTGGGTCGTAACGTAAAAATAAAATAATTAATTAATTACCGTAGCTTATAGGGAGCTTAAAATTGCAATTAATATAAACTGTTCAATTACTTTTTCTCTTACTTAATAGCGTAGCACGTGTATGTTCGTGTGTGTACGTAGTTTTTAGTCTAGCAGGAAATCTCTTTATGGGCGGGATTGGTTGTGTAGGCATATCAACCCACCATCCCCCACCCCACCAAGTTCGCCGAACAAGGTATGCGAGGTAAAATGCCGTCATGTGGGTATTTCTTCTTTTCCCTTACACGCACAACACACACAACACCACACAAACACCACACAAAACACAAACCCACACACACACACACACACACACACACACACACACACACACACACACACACACACACACACACACACACACACACATGAGTTCTTTCAAAGCATTATACACACACACACATGAGTTCATTCAAAGCATACACACACATTCACATGAGTTCTTTCAAAGCATACACACACATACACGAGTTCTTTCAAAGCATACACCATACCCACACACACAACACACACACACACACACACCGACACACACACACACACACACACACACACCAACCACACACACACACACACACACACACACACACAACACTACACAACTAGTTTTTCATTCAAGCATATACACAAAAGCGCACAAAAAAAAACACATTACACGGAGTTCTTTCAAAGCAACACACACTACACACACACACCACACACACACAACCCATCACACACACAACACACCCACAACACACCACACATAAGCACCACACACACACACACACGAGTTCATTCAAGCATATACACACAACACACAAAAAAACATACACATGAGTTCTTTTCAAAGGCAACACCACACACACACACACATCACACACACCACACACACACACACGACACACACACACACACACACACACACACAGCACACACACACACACACACACACACCCACACAACACACGTATTCATCTAAATCATATACGATACTCTTCTTCTTCAGTTTAAAATCAGGTTGGGTAAAAAAACCTTCAACCTTTTTTGATGTCGTCCACCCCCTAGTAGTGATCTGGTAAAAGCTGTCCCACTCAATTTTTTAAACTCTCACGGCTCTTGACATTGTAAATCTAACTACGTATCTCATTCTACAAATATATATTGGTAGGAAAGGCAGTTTCACTCATCTTAATTTACAGTTTACCTAGTCTTCTGTATAGTAACACCATGCGGTCTAAACTATAAATATACAAGACAAAAATAAACATCCTTAGGAATTCCTGAGCATATGCATTTTTCTTCATGGAACTAAATTTAAAATTTGCACCTAATATTCCGTTTATCTTTAGTAATCCGAAAACAAAAAGCCATTTTCCTTCAAGTTACAAAATCAGTGGCCTGGCTGCTGTTGCCTTTGTCTGCTTATCAGCTTCAAATCGATGCATGAGAGGATTGTCCCACCTGTCTACCCCAGGAACAGCCGTCCACCAGGTTCATACATTGATTTAAAATCCTTTTTTATTATTACCCACTATTATTATTGGCTATCATGATGTTAGTAAGTTGTAGTTAGCCGTGTCCGTTGCAGTGACCGTGGGTGCGCCTAGGATCCACAAAGGTGAGGTTCACGGACTGATCGACAGTTTGGTATAAAATGTTTTTGCATTATCCTCCCGGTATCTTATTCTATCTATGAATACCTATGAATAACTATTGCCGGTCGTATGTTTTCTAATACGTACCTTTGTACATAAGGCCGTACCTTTTCTATATCAAGTTGTTCTATTGTTCATAAAATTGCGAGAAAAAAACCGTAATAAACCAAATTTAGTTAGTCGACGATATTACTAACAGGTCTATCTATAAAATATTGCTTATATTCACTAGACTCGTCGAATGTACCCAAAGTACAATGACAATAACGTTCTGGTCTCACGGGTAACGTCCGAATTTTTCCACATTGTCTTATGAAAGTGGGTGGGCAACTGCGGCTTTCTAGACCTGTGCGCCCTCCTGCCACCTACTGAAAAATGTCCCAAATTATCCTTAAAAAAAAATAGAGATAGAATATTTGTCATGGAAAGCACAGTAAATAGTGTATGTGACCTATTTCCTGGTCTCTAGGAAAATATTGGATGAATTCTTGTTCTCATAAACTTGAAATTGCTCGTAATTTCCATTCTAATGTACAACTGTGGCTCCATCGCACTGCTGCCTGCCAAGCTTGAAGAAACTGGCCTCTTCCTCAATTATGGGTGGCCGACCTCTGTCCTTTTGAGTCGTACGGTCGATGATTACACTTCCAATGAATTAGTCGCGTCCCACATTTAAATTTGCGGCATGAGTTTTAACGCACCGGATGCTCTTGTGACAGGCCATGCCCACAATTTACGGCTGAGGGCCCCAGGTGATTGCCCTGCCTGGCTAACGACCACCACCGCCCGGGACGCATTACCCAGCATCGCCACAAAATCTTCATTTCTCCAATATTGTTCTAGGAATCAGCATTTCCGTGCAACCTTTGTACGTCTATACTAATACAGGGAGTCACAGAAGGTGCAACCCATTAAACGGACAATAATGTATTAATGGACGAGTGCACTAAAACATGAAACTCTTCACCTTGATAGGCTGACACAATAACAATACATAGAGTCCATGGGGTGAGTTTTTGCCACAAGAGGTGATGTATTTCAACACCTGATCCAAATGGTAGGCGGTAGCAGAGTGGTTAGAGTCTCAGAGTGGCGTTCTCGTGACCCGAGTTTGATCCCCGAGTGAGACCCATAAATCTACATAAATTCTTTCTGCAACCGTGGAGTGCCTAAGAACACTCCCACTCCACATGCTGCCCATTAACTCTGCTTGGATTGCGATGCATGGAGGACACAGGGGGGGCGGCCATGAGCTCTAATCACAGGCGTCACTATAACAATCCTGGCCTGTGCCACCACGGCGGGGGCCAACCATCACAGTCCTCAAGTGAACCTCCAGGGCCTACCATTACCAGCCTTAGAGTCACTGCCTAACATGCACTATAGGCACAAATTGTAAATAAAAAAAACATGTCTTGTCCTGACGCAGTGCTGGCTCCTTAGAGGCCAAGGTGTTTTGGGACACTCGGTTCCACTCTGCTTCCTGATGCTGGCATCTTGGTGCCATTCTCCTCCTGATGGCTTGGCATCTTGGTGCACTCTGCCTTCCTGACGCTGCCATCTTGTGCCACTCTG
Source organism: Chionoecetes opilio (assembly GCA_016584305.1). NCBI lineage: Eukaryota > Metazoa > Arthropoda > Malacostraca > Decapoda > Majidae > Chionoecetes > Chionoecetes opilio. The sequence continues at coordinate 68,761 of JACEEZ010000866.1, read as the reverse complement.
CCTTTCTTGACGGCTGCCATCTTGGTGGTGACCGGCCGCTGCATACCACCAATGTGATTCAGGACGAGGCTCTTAGACACATGGCTCCGTCAAGAACACATTTATAAAATGCCGTTTGAAGGCATTGTAAAATGCCGTTGAAAGCTTAAATATGACGTTGAAAGCTTAAAACTAATGCCGCTGAAGCATTATAATAATGCGTTTAAGCATTAAATAATGCCGTTAGAAGATAATAAAATTGCCGTTAAAGGCTTAAATACGGACGTTGAAAGCATTAAATAATGCCGCTGAGCATTATATTATGCCGGTGAAAGCATAATAATGCCGCTGAGCATTATAAAAGGTCTTTAAAAGCATTAAATATGCCGCTGAAGCATTAAATATGCCGCTGAAGCATTAAATAAATGCCGCTGAGCATTATAAAATGCCGTTGAAAGCATTATAAATACCCTTGAAGCTTATAAAATACCCTTGACAATGCATTAAATATGCCGCTGGAGCATTATAATATGCCGTTGACAGCTTAAATAAGCGTTGAGCTAATAAAATGCCCGTTAAAAGCATTGAAATAAGCGCTGAAGAGCATTATAAAATGCGTTGAAAGCATTTATAAAATGCCGTTGAAAAGCATTATAAAATGCCGTTGAAAGCATTATAAAATGCCCGTTGAAATCTTATAAAATGCCGTTGAACGCATTATAAAATGCCGTTGAAAGCATTATAAAATGCCCGTTGAAAGCATTATAAAATGCGTTGAACGCATTATAAAATGTCGTTGAAAGCTTATAAAATGCCGTTGAAAGCATTATAAAATGCCTTTGAAAGCATTATAAATGCCGTTGAAAGCATTATAAAATGCCGTTGAAAAGCATTAATAAAATGTCGTTGGAAAGCATTATACAATGCCCGTTGAAAGCATTATAAAATGCCGTTAAAGCATATAAAAGGTCGTTGAAAGTATTATAAAAAGCCGTTTAAAGCATTATAAAATGTGCCGTTGAAGCATTATAAAACTGGCCGTTGAAGCAATTATAAAACTGCCGTTGAACGCCATTTAAAATGCCCGTGAAAGCATTATAAAATGCCGTTGAAAAGCATTATAAAATGCCGTTGAAACGCATTATAAAATGCCGTTGAAAAAGCAGTATAAATGCCCGTTGAAGTATTATAAAATGCCGTTGAAAGTATTATAAAATGTCGTTGAAAGTATTATAAAATGCCGTTGAAAGCATTATAAAATGCCATTGAAAGCATTATAAAATGCCGCTGAAGCATTATAAAATGCCGTTGAAAGCATTATAAAATGCCGTTGAAACACATTAAATGCCAAACATTTCGTACATGGAGATATGCCCTTCATGCCCCGTGCACTTGATCAGCGTGGCCTGCGGTGCCACCAAGACCTTGTATCACACCCCACCCTGTGGCTTATCGCCCAGGGACCCTCAGGGACCCCGGTATGCCAGACATACCCAGCAGGGCATTAGGGACCCCTGGGCATTCCAGGTCTACGAGGCAGCTGGTGAGGTATTAATGATGGCACAGTGCATGACAGGGCGGGCCGGCAAGGTGCCCCCGGGGGACCTGTAACAAGCCGGGACCTCGGGGGAGGACAGGGAGGGTTTTAACGGCCTGGGGAGGCAAGCCCCCGTATCTCCGACACCACGACGTGTTATTACTGTGAGACGTCAGTACTACATGGAGCTGCCCCGCCCGGCAGCCCGCAGCTCAGGGTGGCGGGGTGAGTTGTCACGCCACCTCAGCCACCCATCGGAACCCAGAACGTTAATTTCATTGTAATTTGGGTACCATTAGACAATTTTAGTGACTATAAGCAATATTTTATAGATTTGACCTGTTTAGTATCCTTGTCCACTAACTTAACTAATTTGGTATATTCAGTTACTTTTCGTAATTTTATGGCTCGACAACATACAATTATTTATAACAAAGGAATGATCTGGGTGTGAAGGGGTTAAGCATTTATCCGAGACAATTAAAACAGTCTACAGTTATCTTATACTTACCAAGTATTAAAGTTTTGTGTCAACAGTATCTGATAACACTGGTCGAAACCAAAAATGGTTCTGAGTTCATTGTGTGTGGGTTGGAAAGCATTTTCGCTGCTGATTTAAAAAATGGCTTGCTTTTTCTCTAGCACGTATAGTTTTTGAAATATCGGCATTTTAAATTTTAATAGCAATTATAATTATATACGTATATATAATTATATAATCAATCGAAACAATCCCCCTACGTTAATATATATTACTCGTAATTAAATTCTGGTGGTGCCTGCGGCTTTATTAGGACTTAATGTACATATCTGGCAAAAAATATACTTAAATTATGTTCCAAATATATCCGAAAATGTGCCACATCTTGGAAATATCCGAAAATATGCCAAATCACAGTAAATTTTGACTTATATATATATATATTATATATATATATATATATATATATATATATATATATATATATATATATATCTATTATATATATATATATATATATATTATATATAGATATATATTGGTATTTGGAACACAACTTCGAGATTTTTTTGAGAGATAGATGCGCTAGTTCGAAGAACAGTCAGATCTAACTGTTCTTCAGAAGAACAGTCAAGATCTCAAATGGTATTAAATATACATATGATCAAAACTATACCTAACAACAAAATTACTCACCTCGTCCATAGTACATCAGAAGTGTTTCTGTAGTTTGCTCTTTCGTGTGTAGGAGCAGCTACTTTCACGTTGTAGCGTCCAGCAATAGTCCCCTATCATGTTGGGACTGAATCGTCCTTGGTATCGGGTTTCCATGGTGGCAATGTCCTGGTGGAAACGTTCCCCCTGCTCATCACTGACCGCGCCAAGATTCGTTGGGAAGAAATCAAGATGTGAATGGAAAAAGTGGATTTTGAGTGACATCCGAGCCCCAAGCGCATGGTAACTCTTCAACATGTCATTTACAAGTTCCTCATAATTCGATGCTCGAACATTACCTAGGTAGTTCTTTATAACAGCCAAAAAGCTCTTCCAAGCAGCTTTTTCCAGGGCAGTTAGGCTCTTTACAAAGTCATCATCATTGAGTAGTTGACGAATTTGAGGGCCATTGAAAACACCTGCCTTTACTTCAGATACAGTGCGTTCAAACTTTGCTAACAAATACTGAAAGCCAGCACCATTTTGATCCATGGCCTGCACAAAATTTTTCATTAACCCAAGTTTCAGATGCAATGGAGGTAAGTACACTTTTTCACTGTCAACAAGAGGTTTGTACATACAGTTGAACCTGCCAGGTGAGTCTTTCGGTCGTGCTGGCCATTCCTTTTGTTTGTAATGTTTGCTGTCCGCTCTAGAGTCCCACACACAAAGAAAACACATGTGCTTAGTGTAACCTAAATGGAGTCCTAGAAGCAAGGAGATTACCTTCAGGTCCCCACACAGATTCCACTGATGTTATTCATATTTAACAGCAGATAACAAAGTCTTCATAGTTTCATAAGTTTCACTAATTTCATGGCCATGCGCAATTGGAACACTCGGAGGCTTATTTCCTTTATTCAGAAGAACATCCTTTAGCGTGTTTTTTCCTGAATCTATGAACAGCCGCCACTCACTCTTCTCATAAGTGTGAGACTCACAAAGTTGTTCCATGAGTGTGTCAACATCAAAGCAGTAACAGAGCTTGTGTTCCATCTTGAAGAAGCTTGAAAGTTCTTTATGTCTACGACGAAACGTGGTGATGAGAACTCCTTCTTGTAGCAAATTCCATTCCTTGAGACGAGATCCAAGGACTTCACTTTTCTCCTTGGGTAGATCTAGGTCCCTAGCAAGGTCATGTAGCATTTCCTGACTGATGAATTTGGGCTCTCTGTTGTCTGCCATTTCTTGAAAGTCTGTATCCATGGGATTATCCTCCTCGTTCAAATCTGATTCACTTATAGCACTTGCAATTGGAACATTTGGAATTGGGAGATCAGGACCATGTGGCACAGGCCTGATGGCAGAAGGTACGTCAGGATACCTGATTTTAGCTCGCGTTCTTACTGAATATCCTTTGATGTTAGTGAGGCAGAAGTAGCAGTCAGTACTGTGATCCTTCTGTTCACGCCAAACCATTGGGATGCCGAATGCCATGCCTGATGGTCGTTTGCCACGCATCCATTCATTCAAGTGGTTCACACAGGGGTTGCATGCTACGTGAGGGGCCCACTTCTTATCTTGATCACCTATACGGCACTTGAAGTAATGCAGATAAGCTGCTTTAACATTCTTTGTAAGAGGTTTCTTCAGACTGTCAGAGGAAAAATTCAACATATGTAACAAAAACTGTCCGATGCATTCACACAGTTACGGCGCTCCATCACAGCCTACAAGATACAAGGTACTATATACGGTAAACCAACTAAAATTAGGACTTCACTAAATCAAACACATCATATCTGCAAAGAAAAATAAAATGTTTAAACATATGTCAATAGCTGTACGATCAGTAGGTAAAAATGTACTACACAGCCTGCTAACCCCTCGCCAATACGCAGCGCGCACACCCTCCCCTGCTCACTGCACAAACCACACTTGACTAAAAAACACTGCACTGCCCTAAATAGACTTGAGAAAAGAAAAGATTAAGAGTTTAAAATGAAAACAAATGGTGAAACCTATTTCTGCTGATTTTACCCATATTTTTTCATGAATTGCGTCTGGTTCTCAAAAACTGGACGTGATCGAGTTAATTGAACATCAGATTCGAGTTCAGCAGGGTCGATTTACCTATAATCAGCTTCATTTAGTCCAGAACCATATCTTCGATTTTTTTGTGTCGACCAGTGTAATTCATTACAAATAAGGTGTTTACTTCAATGTCATACACTGAATGTTGATGGAAAATCATCAAAATCTTCCTCAATCTTTAATGTAAGCGTTGACAAACATTTGAGGGTATGGGTATGCCCATGCCCCGATACCCATGTCCATACCTGTGGGGGTGTGTGGCAACCCTCATCTTCCCCCACATCTCAGTGTCACCCGAGGCGGGCAGTTGTGACTCCGGCGAGGGCAGTGACAGTCGTCCTGTCAGCTCTCTGTAATTAGGGTTTAAGTCTCCAATAAACATCACGCCGCGCCCCCAGCCCTTCTGTGTTCCAACCCCACCATGGCGCAGTATCTTCAGGGGCTCATGGAGGAAGGCATGGGCGGCGTAGAGACGCCTCCGGCAGGTAGCGGGCGCGCGGGAAGAGCCGCGTGGTCCAACTTGCCGCCATACCAAACCCAGCGTTAAAACCCAAGCCCCGACATCACACACCCACTCAAGCAACTCTCCAACGACCCGGCAGCTCCCCCCACCACCTCCCCCAGGACCAGGGGGAGCGACCTGGGCATGTACCGGAACTTTAGGGTGGGCCCCAGCGTAAGGGGGGTACAGCAGCATTGGGGTTTGGGCGGCACCCACAGCGGAAACTTATGTACGCCTCCTTTAAAAAAGGGGTTTGAAAAGCGCATGGGGACCCCGCCGGGCAACAATTTTCAGGAACTCTCAACCGCGGAGGCAATCGCGTTGTGAAAGCGTGGTGATCGGTACACGCTGTTTTATCGGAGCGGGGGGAAATTCTTCTCTGCACAGGCATCGAGTACAGTGGTTGCGTATATTCCCAGTGCCGGCCAAAGCGAATGAGTGGGGGTTTTAGGGGCCCTGGGGCCCATGCCCTTGAGGAGTACTCCAGCAAAAAAATAGGATGGGGTACGTGATGCAAACATGAAAGCGGGGGTGTTGCTTGTTTCCCCAGCTGAGTATTCAGTGAAATATTTTCGCGTGTGGAAATTTTTTGAGGCCGCGGAAAAGGCGAGGGCCCAAACCTTCGAGCTAGTAGCCAGTGGGGGGTGGGTGACACACTACCCCCCCCCCGTCAGGCTCCACACCACGAGGTGGCGGCAGGGGCCCCGCCGCCGGCTTAGCGGAAAAGGGAAAAAAAAACCCGCCAAACGGACCCGCGGGGACGCGGGGCGGTGCCCAGCAGCGGTGAATTGGGGTTCAGGTGGGGTCAGTGCAGACGTTTGCAGCGACATCCCGTTTTTGGGGCCAGAAGGGGCATTTCTGGCGCCTGTGTCCGGCCCCACCCCCAGGGCGGCGCTCGTCCCCCTCCCCATCATTCAACCCCCCCTACCCCCGGGTGCAGTGATCTTTGGAGGAGTGGAGAGGCGGCCCCTCGCTGCCGTGGTGATCACTGCTCACGTCTGCGCCAAGTGTCCCTACACAGCAGTGGCGGACACTGGGGCGAATTTGTCTGTGGGGGGCCCCACTTTTGGGGGGCCTCGGCAACCCCAACGTCGTCCAGGCTACCCCCCACGGCAGTCCCCCCCACGTTGGGGGGGCAGATGCGCCCCCTGGGAACCACACCTGTCAGGTTCCGTGGGGACTGTCTCCACCACAGAGTCACTACATCCGAAGGCGTGCAGCAACTCTCCCATCGCTCAAGGCAGCGGCCCTTCCCGGGGTCCATCACCCCTTTCCCGCGCCCCTTTCAACCCAGTGTGTGTGCGTGGACCATAACACCCCCAAGCCCACGTCGCCCGGAATCGCCCCCTCAGAACTTGTAAGGAGAACGTCGATCGCCGAGAAATGGTTTTGGAGCACTTGGGGCGCACGGTTTGCCATGGGACGCACGCCGCTCCCAGAATGACGGTCCGCCTCACACGTCCACCTACCCCCAACACGCCCCCACGCAGTCCACGCCCAGCCTCGTCCCCCTCCACTTTTTTGACGAGGTACGAGACGTGGAGGGACGTTTTTGACAAGGGCTCATCGAGGGGGTGCCCGCAGGCACCCCCCGAAATGGGCTTCCGGGGAATGGGGTGTGCCAAAAAAGGAGGGAAGGCCCGTCGTCGGTCGATTTTCAGCGCTTAACCCGTGGAGCCTCAGAGAACACAACCAGACCCCCCTCGATCTCGCTCTAGGTCCCCAAACATACTTTTAAGACCGTAGGGGCGATATCGGGTACCACCGGGTCCCCTGGGACGGGAGAGCGAAAAGCTCACAAATCATCCCCCCCTGGGGGCGCACGGACCGCCCACCCCCGGGGCCACTGCGCTTGCAGGACCGTTCACAAGCGTTTTGACGACCCATCACCGACTGCCCGGGGGCCCAAGTGCGTGGCGACATTACTCCACGAAGCAGGTCAGCGACCCTTCTGGCACCATACAACTTTCTCCAGAGGTCAGGAAAAGCGGTGCACCCTCCCTGAAATTCCGCTTTGAGGAGGACGTCCCTTTGCCGGCTACCTCCTGGGCTGGGAAGGGTAAAGCCACCCGCGACTGTAACAGCATAACCGACTTAAAAAGATGCCCGCCCAGCCCCCCCTGACTGCGTGGGGTCATGGTTCGGCCTCGTCAACCAGGTGGGCCCCCCTTTCCGGGGGTCGCCCCTGCAGGGACCCCCTTTAGGGAGCTACTCAAAAAACCGGGGGGGGAAGGCAGTGTACGGGGGAAAGCTTTGGAGGGCTTTTCACCCCGCAAAGACTTTTGGGCGATTGGCGGCCGAGGGACTGCGCTTCTATGAGGTCGCCCCCTACACAGTCCTCACTGACTACAGTCGCCGGGGTTTGGCTTCTTGTCCTGCAGCATACTGCGGGTTTCGGAGAAGTCGCCGCTAGCTGCCCTGGGGGGTGGAAATTGGCTCTGTGGCACCCGACATCTCACATGGCCGAGGGAACTACGTACCCCCGAGGGGGAAGCGCTGCCTCGCCTGGGGCCCCAAAGAAAGGACGCCTCTTCCCCTTGGGTGCAAAAACCTACGTCGTAAAGACCACAAGGCCCTTCAAGGATTTTTTGGAGCCAAAGGAACTAAAGGACATAGCCAACCCCCGGTCCTAACCCAAAAAAGAAACGCTAAGTTCACCTCCCCATCAAGTACCCGAAGGGCACACAACTTTCGCGGCAGACGCCTTGTCGCGCTACCCGATCCTGTCAGGTGGGCCGAAAGGATGGACGAAACGATGAAGAGCTGGGATGCGCAGCCCTGACCCCCCAGCCGAGACGGGTGGGCATGTTTGGACCTATCAAGTGGAGGAAGGCTGCACGTGAGAGAGTACCCCGGCTCTTGGGGAATGCGTAGCCAAGACGGCTGGGCTGAACGAAGGACGGGAGCCGCTCGCCCTCCGCCAACTTTAAGATGCGGGGCCAACCCCCTCCCGCCAAAGGGAAAAATCGTCTTTACACCGTGACGAGAAAACCCGCGGGTGGGCATACCCGCGGCCCTGAGGCTGCAGTCCCCGCGAACCTTAAGCGGGGCAAAAGGGAGGGACTCAATGCTAGCAGGGCGGGCAGTCATCTAGGCAGGGATTCGCGGAGGTGGAGCAGAAAGGCGCCAATGGCGGTTGGATACCCCAACCCCCTCCAGCCCCGCAGGGAAAACCCCCTTGCCCACCCCGCCCCGCAGTACCCATTCCAGCAAGTGGTGGCTGTTATTTTAAAAAGGGCGGCCCCACCCATATCGCCCTCGCTGACAGGCTCTCGGGATGGCTCGAAGTGGAGCACCTGTCAGGCGACCCCCAGGCACGCCCCACACGGGGTTCCCACGATGGTTCAAGCGCTTGGCATCCCAGAGGAGCTGTCGTTTCGATGGGGAAAAGAACCTCACAGCCCGGGGAAACCGGGGCTTCCGCCCCCTGGGTGTGCGGCTGAGGGTCTCTCAGACATTCCCCCAGTCTAAAGGCCGCGCGAGGGGGCAGTCAAGTGTGCCAAGAGGTTGTCGGGAAACGGCCGGAAACGGCTCCTGGACCGACGCCGCTCATGGGCCTCTGCGTACCCAACCCCCCGCGGGCCTTTAACTCCCCAGCCCAGGAAAAAACTCAGGCCCCACGCCCATACGGGGGCCCGCTCAGAGGGAGGGCGTGGGCGGGGCTGCGGGGAAAAGGGGAAGGGCCTGGCCCCCCCCTTGGGGGCGGCAGTTGGCAAACCAAACAGACAACCCCGGCGGCCCCCCGCCCCCTACGGCCCCCTCAAACCCCGCGGGGCCGGATCGCGCGGCCGCCGGGGGAAATTACGGCCCCCCCAGGGCAACTTTTGGGCTACGGTTGGCGCCCCCCCTCAGGAAAACGGGCCACCTGGCCCTTCACTCTTTTCCCCGGCCGGTGCAAACACGGGCCCCGGGCCCCCCCCCCCCAAGGGGCCCCAAGGAAGGGATGTGGGGTGTGTTTTGGAAACCCACCCCTTCCCCCACTAGTGCCCCCAAACCAAAAAAAAGTTTTATCCCCGGTTCACTCTTTTCAAAGTTTTGTTTTTTCCTTACACCGCCGGGAGCTTTTGGTTTAATTGGGAAGTTGGGGGTTGTGTGGCAAAAACCCCCCGCCCTCTATTTCCCCCAGGGGGATTTCTCCCGGGGGGGCCCGCGTTGAAGCCTCGTAATAGAGGTTTTCCAAAAAACACGCGGCCCCACCCTTTTGTTTCCAAACCCCCCAGGGTCCGTCCCCAGTTTATGGGGGATAAGCAAGGGGCGGGAAAATCCCCCGGTTTTAAAACCCCCGGGCCCCTTTTTCCCATTTTTGGGGCCGGGGGGGCGGGGGAATTTTTGGGGCCGGGATTTAGTCCACCCCGGCCACCCCCAAAAAAGCGGAAAAAGCTTTGTTCCCGGTTTTGAAACCCCCTTTGGACGTGTTAGGGGGAGGAGGGGGTTTTAGGAGGGTTTGTCCCCGTTGGTGGGGTGTGGGTGGTTGTTTGGGGGGGTGGGGGGGTGGGTTTGGGGTTGGGGGGGGGGTGGTACAACCCCTTTCAATTTGTACGTTTTTTTTTGGGAAAAAAGGAAAAAAAAAAAATTTTTTTTTTCTTTCTTTGAAAATTTTTTTCAAACCACCACCAAAAACCGCACACACCAAAAAAATTTAAACCTTTCTTACTTACCTTTAAAATACTACACTACTGACTATACTCTACTTACCCACTACTACTTAAAAATTTCTACTACTTACTACTTTTTCTACTTTCCCCCCACAACAACAACCACTTTTACTACTACTACCACCACAACCTTTTCCCTCCCTTCTCACCCGTCAGGGTGGCATGGTTGGTAGAGTCGTGGACGTGTAGAGTCCCTGCATTCGGTCAGCGGTTCGAGTCCACCAAGCTCGTCTTGGCGTGGTGGCGCTTTGTATAGTCAATAACCTTGTAGTTGGTACTTGCAAAGTGTCTAGATAGGATCAAAGTATCTTATCCCTCCCTTCTCCCTCTCCCCTACCTCTTCCTACATGTCACCACTACAACTACTACTACCACTGCCACATATCACCACTACAGTCCCACCACAACCCCACAACCCACCAACCCCAATACTTACTAACACAAAGATTTGACCACAACAGTAGGTTGCTTTAGTTTGCCACCTAAAATGGGGGCAAAAGACTTGTGTGGCACGACTGCCCCACACCTCCCCCCCATTCAAGACTTGTGGTCTCGTCATTCTTATTTTTCTTTGTTTCCTCTTTCTCTCTCTCCCCCGCTCCTCTCTCTTCTCTTTTCCCTTGTCTCTTCTCTCCTCCTCTTTTCTCTTTCCTCTTTCTCTTTCTCTTTCTCTTCTCTCTTCTCACTCTCTCTCTTCTCTCTCCTCTCCCTTCTTCTCTCTCTTCCTCTCTCTCTTCTCTTTTTCTCTCTCTCTCTCTCTCCTTCCTCTCTCTCTCTCTCTCTCTCCCATCTCTTCTCTCTCTCTTCTCTCTCTTCTCTTCCTTTCTCTCTCTCACTCTTTCTCTCTCTCTCTCTCTCTCTCGTCTCCTCTCTGTCTCTCCCCTCTCTCTCTCTCTCTCTCTCTCTTCTCTCTTTCCTCTTTCTCTCTCTCTCTCCTCTCTCTCTCTGTCTCTCTCTCTCTCTCTCTCTCGTCTCTTCCTTTCTCTCTCTCTTCTCTCTTCTCTCTTTCCTTCTTCTTTCTCTCTTTCTCTCTTCTCCTTCCCCTATCCTTCTCTCTCTCTCTCTCTCTTCTCTCTCTCTCTCTCTCCTCTCTCTCTCCCTCTCTCTCTCCTCTCCCAATACTTATACTTACTAACACAAGGGTTTGACGACAACAGTTTCTGCCACGTATAACAATCTTGCTGATGGAGGAAGTCAGTCCCTTTACACACACAGGTGGCATGCAGCTCTGCATTTCTAAGATCTGATCTACACAACCTTTCCCAGTTCTAAATCTGCCTTGCTCCTCACTAACCTTGCCATTTGTGATTTTTTGTACTCTTCCAATTATGATTTTACCATACAGTTTGCCTCATCACTGTGGAGTACATGATGACTCAAAGAAACTAAAATATAAACCAACCTGGGAAAAAACATTTCAAATCTAGCTAATCACAAACCCCGGAATTATACCACATTTACCACAGCTTAGGTAACCTTAGGCTATAACGGTAACCTCACCTAACCATTACCGTCGGAGAGTTTTCCCGATTTGTGTAGGGACGAGCATTTCGGTAGACGAGAGTATCAGGTACCATGAGGCAAGGATGGGTAATGTCATCGTGGTTATGCAACTTGTTTATGGATGGAGTAATAAGATAAATCAAAGCAAAATCTAACCTAACCAATTATATATCTATAATAATATAAGCGAAAGTTTGTGTGTGTGTGTGTGTGTGTGTGTGTGTGTGTGTGCGTGTGTGTCTGTCTGTCTGTCTGTCTGTCTGTCTGTCTGTCCGCGATAGGTGCCGCCCCCTGTGACGGAATCCCATCATATGTCACAGTTTTGGAATCAGGTTGACCAGGGGAAGGTTTTAAGCCCACTTACAGGATGATCCGATCACTTTTTTTTTTTTTTTAGCAGCCTATTAGCGAGAACTGTGAAGAAAAAAAAGTGGGTTGCGAGAATTGAGGAAACCTTGATGTAGGGTGATGGGTAATGGGTGAGTGAATGGGTGGGGTGATGGGTAATGGGTATGGGGTGATGGGTGAGTGAATGGGTGGGGGGTGATGATTACCCATCACCCCCCACCCATTCACTCACCCATCACCCCATACCATTACCCATCACCCCACCCATTCACTCACCCATTACCCATCACCCTACATTCAAGGTTTCTCAATTCTCGCAACCCACCTTTTTTTTCTTCACAGTTCTCGCTAATAGGCTGCTAAAAAAAAAAAAAAAGTGATCGGATCATCCTGTAAGTGGGCTTAAAACCTTCCCCTGGTCAACCTGATTCCAAAACTGTGACATATGATGGGATTCCGTCACAGGGGGCGGCACCTATCGCGGACAGACAGACAGACAGACAGACAGACAGACAGACACACACGCACACACACACACACACACACACACACACACACACACACACAAACTTTCGCTTATATTATTATAGATATATAATTGGTTAGGTTAGATTTCGCGGTGAGTGAATGGGTGTGTGGTGATGGGTAATGGGTGAGTGAATGGGTGTGTGGTGATGGGTAATGGGTGAGTGAATGGGTGGGGGGTGATGGGTAATGGGTGAGTGAATGGGTGGGGGGAATACATACATTTCAGGAAAGTTAGAAGGGGCTATCTGGAGAGTCTGTGTTTGGTGGGCCGAGGTGGTGGGTAATGGGTCTATCTGGACAGTCAGTGTTTGGTGGGCCGAAGGCCCACCAAACACAGGTGGTGGGCCGTAGGGCCCACCAATAGCCCTCCGCAGGAGCTAGCCAAAAAAGTCCGCCCGGAGGGCGGCTTTGCTTTCAGGAAAGTTAGAAGGAGCTATGATGTGAATGGGTTGGCGTTAATACATACATTTCTACATCCATGATTTCAGGAAAGTTAGAAGGGGCTATCTGGAGAGTCTGTATTTGGTGGGCCTTCGGCCCACCAAACACAGGTGGTGGGCCTTCGGCCCACCACCTCTCCATTACCATTCCATTACATTCTCCTCACCATTACCCACCTCTCTCTCTCCAACGCCACACCGAAGGCCCACCAACGTCTAGCCAAAAAGGCCGCCCGGAGGGCGGCTTTGCGGCTAGTATAATAATATAAGCGAAAGTGTGTGTGTATGTCTGTCTGTGTGTGTGTGTGTGTGTGTGTGTGTGTGTGTGTGTGTGTGTGTGTGTGTGTGTGTGTGTGTGTGTGTGTGTGTGTGTGTGTGTGTGTGTGTGTGTGCTATAGGTTCCGTCCCCCGTGGCGCAATCCCATCATATGGCACAGTTTTGGAACCAGGTTGACCAGGGGAAGGTTTTAAGGCCAATTTGGGGATGATCTGATAATTTTTTTTTCATTTTTTTTTTTGCAGCCTATTAGCGAGAATTGTGAAAAAAAGTGGGTTGCGAGAATTGAGGAAACCTTGATGTAGGGTGATGGGTAATGGGTGTGGGGTGATGGGTGAGTGAATGGGTTGGGGGTGATGGGTGAGGGAATAGGTGGGGGTGATGGGTAATGGGTGAGTGAATGGGTGTGTGGTGATGGGTAATGGGTGAGTGAATGGGTGGGGGGTGATGGGTAATGGGTGAGTGAATGGGTGGGGGCTGATGGGTAATGGGTGAGTGAATGGGTTGGGGGTGATGTGAATGGGTTGGCGTTAATACATACATTTTCTACATCCATGATTTCAGGAAAGTTAGAAGGAGCTATCTAGAGAGTTTTTTTTTGGTGGGCCGAAGGCCCACCAATAGCCCTCCGCAGGAGCTAGCCAAAAGTCCGCCCGGAGGGCGGCTTTGCGGCTAGTAATCTTATAATAATATAAGCGAAAGTGGTGTGGTGTCTGTGTGTGGTGGGGGGTGTTGTGAGTGTGTGTTGTGTGGTGTGTGTGGTATATTTTTTCCCCCCCCCGTGGGGGAACCCCATCATATGGCCCCAATTTTGGGAACCCGGGTTTCGAGCGGGGGATTTTTTAAGCCCACTTATGAGATAAATCCGATCATTTTTTTTTTTTTTTTTTTTACAGCCTATTAGCGAAATTGTAAAAAAAAAAGTGGGTTCGAAAATTTGGGGAAACCTTGATGTAGGGTGATGAGAAATTTGGGTGAGGGGGAATGGGTGGGGTAAAGGGGAAATGGGTGTGGGGTGATGGGTGATTTAAATGGGTGGGGGATGATGGGTGGGGGAATAGGGGGGGGGTGATGGGTAATGGGTGTGTGGGGGGTTTTGGTGAGGGGAATGGGGAGTGGGGGGGTGGGGGGGGAGGGGAAAAGGGGAAAAATGAAGGGGTGGGGGGTGATGGGTAAGGGGTGAGGGGAAAAGGGGGGGACTGATGGGTAATGAATGGGTAAGGAAGGGGTTTGGGGGGGTGATGTGAAGGGGTTGGGGGAAAACCCCATACTTTTTCTAATCCATGTTTTCGGGAAAAAGGTTAGAAGGAGCTATCGGGAGATTTGGGGTTTTTAAACCAAATAGCCCTCCGCGGGAAATTTAGCCAAAAAGCCCCCCCCGGGAAGGGGTTTTGGGCGGCTAGAATTTTTAAAATTTAAATAAAAAAAGTGTGTGTGTGCTGTGTGTGTGTTTGTGTGTTTTGGGGTTGCGTGTGCGGTATGGGTTCCCGCCCCGTGGGGAACCCCATCATATGGAACATTTTTGGAAACCCGGGGTCAAAGGGGGGGAAAGGTTTTAAGCCCCTTATGAATGACCGATCATTTTTTTTTTTTTTTTTTTTAGCACCCTTTGGGCGAAAATTTGTAAAAAAAAAAGTGGGCTGCGAAATTGGGGGAAAACCTTGATGTAGTAGGGTGTTGAGTGGGGGGTGAGTAATGGGGGGGGTGAGGGGTAAGGGGGGTGGGTGATGGGTGAGTGAAGGGGTTTGGGGGAGGGAGGGGTAAAGGGAATATTTGGGGGGTGATGGGAATGGGGTGGGGTAAGGGGTGTGTGGTGGGGAAAGGGGTGGTGAATGGGGGGGGTGATGGGAAATGGGGGGTTGAATGGGTGGGGGTGATGGGGGGGGGTGGGGAAGGGTTTGGGGGTGATGTGAAGGGGTTTGGGGCGTTAATACATACATTTTTCAAACCCCATAAATTTCAGGAAAGCTAAAGGGGCTATCTGGAGAGTCTGTGTTTGGGGGGGCCGAAGGCCCACCAATACCCCTCCGAGGAGCAAACCAAAAAGTCCCCCGGAGGGGGGTTTTTGGGGCTGGGAATATAATATAATTTTATTTTATATATTTTAAAAAATTTATAGTTTTATATATATTAATTTTATATATAAATATATATTAATATATAAAATATATATAAGTATACAAAAATAATAAAACCCAACATACATACATACATACATACATACAACATACAACATACATACAACTTTCCCTACATACATATAATACATCAAAACCAACATCCCATACATACATCATGATTATAAAATATAACTACTACATATATAAAAAATAATTACATACAAGATATAATATATTATACATAAAACAATAAAATATCTATAAAAAAATATAAATACATATATATATATATATACATATTTTATAATATATATTTTACATCATTATTTTATATATATACATACTTTAATATTATATATATATTATTATATACAAAAATTATATATATATAAAATTAAATATTAATATTTTGGGGTTTTTTCCCAAAAATCCTGGGGAAAAATTCAAAAATTTGAATATTTTTGGGGGCATTTTTGATTATTTTTTTCAAACCTGACTAAAAAAATACTCTTGGCCAAATTTGCCCCGTTTAAAAAAATTTAGGGGCCCAAATCAAGAGGAAGGAATTTGTTACATGGGGGGGGGGGGTTTGCTACACCCGGTGGGAGAAAAGAAGACTCAGTGGGAGAGAGGGAAAACTTTCCATTTTGGAGTTTTCGGTTCGCTGTCGGTGGGTGTTAAAATTTACTCTTTTTTTTTTTTTTTTTTATCTCAAATTTTTTTTTTCTTTCTTTTTGTTCCCCCGAGTGAGTGAGTATGGGGGGGTTTAAAAAGGAAAAGCACAAATGTTTCCTCTTTTGATAAACCCTTTGGGGGTTCCCCGGGCCCCCAAATTTCCCCAAAGGGAGAAGAAGTGCTGCTTTGGGTTGTACTCATTCGGAGAACTCAAAGAGCAACGGGGGGGGTTGTCATAAAACTCGTGGAAGTGGGGGTTTAAATTCCAAAAATGGAATCCTTTCCATCAAAGTAAATTTGGAATCCGTGGGGGTTGAAGAAATACGGAAGTGAAAATTAATGGGAAGAGGATTAGGGACACCCCAAACAAGAAAAGGGAAAGTCCATTTAAAAAACCGAGCTCAGTCGCCTCTTCGACATATCGCATAAGGATGCTTTGTCGTCCATGAAAAACAAAGAGGCCCAAAGCCTTCCGGAGGGATCAGTGAACGGAGGGAAAAGGCAAAGGGCGGAGTAGACCAAGACTGGTAGGGGAAGGAAAAGAGCGGATGAAGAAGTTGGCGCGGAAAATTTAGAAAGGCGGGAAGGAGAAAATGGCAAAGGGGAGAAGTTTTCCCACGGTGGGCCTTTCCGACTCTTCGTCACCGTCATCGACCATCGTCCCCGGAGAATTCCCCCCTTTCGAGGGGAAAAATCATCGCAGGTCAGCATCCCCCCAAAAACGGCTGAAGGTTACACCCGGAAAAAATGGTCTCGCGCTGGACAGGACGAACCTCTCAGGAAAGGGGAAAGGCCCACCCCCCCCTCCCCCAGGCTGGGGCTTCCCGCCCAGGGGTTAAAAGCCTGCCCTTTCCCCAAGCACCCCTTTGTCGACCCGAAGATGACCCGGACCCGGCCCTTTTCGGAGGACATCAAGACCTCCTTCCCAAAAGTTCACAAAGCAGAAGAAACCTCCTCTGATCGTTCACTGGGATGGTAAATTCTTCCGAAATTTTAAATGGAGAAGGAGAAGGGAATCTTGTAGAAACGTCTTCCAATCATAGTTTTTTCCCGTCCCGCCCTGGGAAAAAAAGGGGGAAACTGCTTGGGGAAAGCCAAAGCTCCCCCCCGGGGAAAGGGAGCACGGAAAGGCTACAAAAGGGGGTGGGGAAATTCTCGGCAAATGGGGGTTCAAGGAGAAGGTGGTCGGTATGTCTTTTGACAAAGACAGCCAGCAATACGGAATTTTTTAAAGGGGGCTGTCTTTTTTCAGGAAAAAGCTTTGGGGAAAAAACCCCCTTCTCAACCTTTCCGCCGCCACCACGTCCCCTCGAACTAAACCCGGCCGCTGCGTTCAAAGGGGGTGAATGGGCTATCCTTTTGGGCCCAACGAAATTAAAATTTTTCAAGGGATTCCGGGGGAAAAGGGCCCCACACCCTCAGAAAATTCCCCCAAGGGCCCTCGAAAAGCGTCGGGGGCCCCGGGGTCGATCTTTGTTCCGGGCTTTGGAAAGGGGGCATCGACGGTTTTCGAGGAGAGAGGGATCCATCGAAAAAGTCCCAGAGGACTACCCCGAGTTGGGGCAAAAACCCGTACCCCCTTCTAACTCACCGGAAACCTCCGTCAGCCGATCAAGAAGCGGGGGGCCTTCCACCCCGCCCGTTTTGGGTGGCAAAGGGAATTAAGTTTTTCAAAATCCCATGTTCCCGGGCCCCACGTTGGGAAATGACAACGCGGGGAAAGGGAAGGGCTTGAAGGATCGCTCTCTCGTCGGTTTTCCCCCACTCGGGGCGCGTGGATGGAGGGGGGGCTGGCGAAACCCAAACTGCCCTACCAAAAAGACCTCAACCTCGTGAAGGACCTGCACCCCTTCCAAAAGATCAAAGGAGCCCCATCGGGAAACGACCCCCAACCCCATTTCCCGCCAAAGGGCTGGTACCTCCCCCCCGCCCATTCGTGGGGCGTTTTCTTTTCCGGAGAGGATCACATGGGGGGGGAAAAGAATTGCTGAAAAGACGAGGAAGGAAAAAGGGCCTCGACCCAATCCCGGTTTAAAAGGCTGGGATAACTAAACAAATCCTCGCTTTCCCCCCACTCACCTCCAGCGCCTCGTTTTGGCGGGTCACCCTCCTCAACATCGAATCTCCCTTCCCTTTCCCCCCATGTGGGCGAGTGGGAAGCAAACCCTGCGTTTCCAAAAGGGGGGGTCCCCAGTGAAGAACCCAACGTCCAAAAGAGGGGCCCAGCGTGGGGTGGCGATGATTTCATCGTACAACCCACTCCCTAAACCCAAAGGGTTAGAAAAAACCCAACAGGGGCCCGCTTCCCGTGGTGGAAGCTACCGGCGCAAATCCCTCACCCCCTTGGGGGTTGAAAACTATTTTAAAAAGAAAATTTTTTGGTCTTTTTTTCATTTTTCTATTATTAAATTTTGACATTTTAATGAAAACCGTTGAGAAAAAATTTAGAGGCTTTGATGGGCCCCTAAACCCCCTCCAAAAAAT
The DNA here is from genome assembly GCA_016584305.1 of Chionoecetes opilio. Lineage (NCBI taxonomy): Eukaryota > Metazoa > Arthropoda > Malacostraca > Decapoda > Majidae > Chionoecetes > Chionoecetes opilio. Next base: position 50,484 of record JACEEZ010000866.1, on the reverse strand, counting down.
TTTCTATTTTTTGGGTTCCCTTTGGGGTTTTTCAACGTCAGGAAAGTTTGGCAAACATGCCCGCGAGAAAATTTGAAATTCCCTTTTTTTTGGGCCAAACCCCCCTTTTATATATAGATATATAATATTATTATTTTATATTAAATTAATACATATATTATATAAAATAAAATTATATATCCCAATAATAACATATATATATCACTATTTATTATATATAAATATATTAAAATATACATATATAATATAATAATTATTTTATTTTAAAAATACATGGGAGATAGGGGGGTTTTAAAAATAATATATATGTGTATATTAATGTATATTTTACAATTATATATATAATTATATAATAAATATATATATATAAATTATATATAAAGTATAATTTTTTTTTCTTAGGCAAACGAGGTTGAAAACGTCGAACATTTTTTCCTTATTGAGCTTTTTATGCAAGGATTGTATTTGGGCCCTACAAATTTTTTGTTTTCTTCTGAAATTTTTAAAAAGTTTCCAAAGGAAAGGGAACTTTGGAAAAAAAGGTTTCCCTCTACAAGCTTGATCTGAAAAGTGCAAAGCAGGGGGAGGCAGATTAAAATACAAATTGGGGGGTCAGAGAAAGGGGGGGTAGGGGGAGCTAAACTGCTAAACCGGTGGGAGCCCCTTGGCTGTTTCTCTATTGAGGGAAAACGGGGGCGCTTGGGTGTTGGGGCACCTGGAAAATCATCGTTTTGGGTGTTGATTGTGGGCTGATTTAAAGGGAGGTGGTCGGCGAGGATCTTGCTGCTTATCAAGTATCGTGGTGTTTTTGTTAAGGTCATCTCTTGTCAAGCGGGAGCTGTGCATGGTGTCATAGTGGTTTTTGATGGACCCATTTTTCAGGTGACAAGTAAGACGCCTCGTCAGTCTAGTCCTCGTCATACCGATATAAGAGTGAGGTCCACATTCCTCGCTGTCACAGGTGTGTTGGTAGATGACGTGGTCTTCTTGAAGGGGCGTCTTGGTCACGTTGGGGTTGTTACGAAGCAGGAGATGTGCAGATTTCCTTGTTTCTTAATAGATGATGAGAGCGAGGGGTCTTTCTGGACCAGTAGGAGAACGTTGCGGTGTATTATGTCTTTTATAGACTTCTCATCCGTCTTATAATCAGTAGACATATGGTTTTTATAGAAAAGCTTGCTGGGTTCGCCGGTGGTAGGAGTGGTGGTGTCCTGGTTAGTATACCATATGTCTATAGTTCTCTTAATGACGTCAGATCACTCAGAGTTAGAGTAGCCACATCAGAGTTAGAGTAGCCGTCGTTAATAAGTACTTGGGTAACGCGCTCAAGTTCTTGGTGGGCGTCTTTCCAAGTAGAGTAGTGAGAGAGGGCTCGTCTGACATAAGCGCTGATGTTGGAATGCAGGTAACGCTTAGGGCACTCGCTTACCCTGTTGAGGCAGTCCCTTGTTAGTGGATTTGCAGAATACTGTGGTCTTAAATCCTGCTGTCTCTGCACTAACGAGTACATCCAGGAAAGGGAGACGTCCGTTGGTGGCTTCCTCATCAGTGAAGTTAAGCTCGGATTCGGCGATGAAACGATGTCTGAGGTCCTGCAGCTCTTGAAGGTCCTTAATTAACTCGAACGAAAATATCATCAACGTAGCGGCAGTAGAGCCAGGGGCGGTTGGAAGCTAAGAGTCTTGATTCAATCGTTCCCATGTAGAAATTGGCGAACAGGACTCCGAGAGGGCTGCCCATCGCTATACCATCAATCTGCTGGTACATTAGACTACTAGGACAAAGGAAGGGGGCCTCTTTCGTGCAGAGTTGCAACATTGCCTTTAAGGCAATCTCTGGGATGTCGAGGGGCTTGGTGTCTTCACTGCGATAAACGCGATCGAGGATGAAATCAATAGTCTTGTCTACAGGAACGTTCGTGAAGAGGCTTTCAACGTCGAGAGAGGCGATGCTGTCGATGGGGGCAGGGGGGGGCGTCACGAAGAATTTCAAGGAAGTCGGAGGCAGAGGAGAGGCTATATGTGCTGGGAACGTATGGCGTCAGCAACTCGTTGAGTTTCTTGGCTATGGCGTATGTGGGTGTGAGTATCTGCGAGATGATAGGACGTAAAGAGTGGCCTGGTTTGTGTGTTATTACGTTGCCGTAAGCGTAGCCAGGTGAGTGCTCGCCGGTTAGCTTCTGGAGATGAAAGTCATTAGAGGTGGTGTTGATGGAAGAGATGGTCAACGGATCAACGCCACCATCTCTTATCAGAAGAACACAATAAAATTGTACGGCAAATAGAATCCGTGCATAAAAAGCTCAATAAAGGAGAATGTTCGACTGCTTTCAACCTCGTTTGCCTAAGAGAAAATATCCTGCCTGGCTACACTAACACACAATATTATATATATATATATATATGTATATATGTATATATACATATATATATATATTTATATATTTATATATATATTTTATATATATAATATGATAATATTAAATATATATAGATATATATATAATATAATATATATTTATATATATATTTAGAAGATAATATATATATTATATATATATTTATTAAATATATATATATATAATATATATATATATAATATATAATAAATATAAATAATAGATATATATATATATATATATATATATATTAAATAATATAATATAGTATATATATATATTATATATATATATATATATATATATATATATATATATATATATATATATATATATATATATATATGTTTATATGTTTATATATGTTTATATATATGTTTATTATATATATATTATTATTATATATATTATTTATTTATATATATATATATTTATTATTAATATATATATATAATATATATATATAATATATATATATTATATATAATATATAAATATATAAATATATATATATATATATATATATATATATATATATATATATATATGATATATATATATTATATATATATAATATATATATATATATATTTATATTATATATATATATTATTTATTTATTTTATATATATTATTATTATATTATATATTTATATATATATATATATTATTATTTTATAATGTATATATGATATATATATGATATATAAATTATATATATATTATATATATAATATATATATATGTATATATGTATATATATATATATATATAGTATTATATATATATATATATATATCTATATATATATCTATATCTATATCTATATATATAGGGATGGGTGTTTTGCTCTCTCAGGTGCGGTAGGAGCAGAAGAGAGTAGTCGCCGACTACAGTCAGAAGTTCAGTCCGTCGGAGAAAAATGACTGCGTGACGCGCAAGGAGCTGCTGGCGGTGGTCAGGGCTGTGGACCACTTCCACTCTTACCTGTACGGGGAGGAGTTCACCGCGCGCACCAACCACGCTGCACTACGTTGGCTGAAGACGCTGAGGAACCCCGAGGGGCAGCTGGCGCGCTGGCTAAGGAGGCTGGAGCAGTACCGCTACCAGGTGGAGCACCGCCCAGGGAGAGTCCACAGCAACGCCGCCGACAGGTTGAGCCGGCGCCCGTGTGAATCAGAATGCCCCCGCAGCAGGCACAGGGATCCTGTGGAAGTCAGCAGGAGGACGACGGTGCGTGTGGGAGGCGCAGAGCACGACGCACATTTGTTGGAGGCTCAGTGTGGCGCCCCGGTGTAGCGATCTCACCAGCTACCTTAGCCTGAGTAGCTACACTGCACAAATACGCGTCACTGCGCACGCGCGGCAGACGACGTCACACAGGTAAACATTGGCCACGCACACCCTCACCTACACCTTTTCCTCAAAGAAATACTCCTTAAGATGAGAACGAATCGTTTAGGATACTTAAAATCACCCAGCGTATTTTGGTTAAAACTGCACTTACAATAGGAGGGTTGTACTAAACTGCAGTTTTACCAATATTTCTAAGCCCCTGAATCATCTTCGCTGGTTGGGTGATATTGAATAAGAGGATAGGTGTTTGGAAGGCTTTGTCTAGACTCTAGTTGATAGGAGGACTTATATATACTTTAATTATTTGTATAGTATATAACTTGACGTATATACATTTGTGAAACAATATACATAACCTACTTAACATCAACTTCCAACCAACATCGTCATTTCTGCCATCATTGAGGAGTGTAGTTTTTTGCGATTTACTGCAGCTTGGCGGATGCCTGCCTCTCAACAGTTAGAATTTGATAAGTCCTATGCGTTCACAAAAGTTTATATCCTTCGTATACCTATTAGCTTCATCTCCCATTGCTGAAATAACCTTTTTTCGCTGATATGGTAGCTTCTCAGAAGCGGCGTGGAGCACAGCTGTTTACCTGTGTGACGTCGTCTGCCGCGCGTGCGCAGTGATATGCGTATTTGTGCAGTGTAGCTACTCGAGCTAGGGTAACTGGTGAGATCGCTACACCGGACATTGGCCCCGTGACAGAGTTGCTGGAAGCGAGTGAAGAGAGGCCACCTTGTGAAGAGGTTGCTGCCTTCAGCCCCGCTACGAAGCACTACTTGGAACAGTGGGAGGCCCTCAGGCTTGTTGGGGGGGGGGGGGGTGCTTGTGAAGAAGTGGATGCTGAAGGACAGCAAGGTTGGCTACTTGCAGACTGTGGCCCCTAAGGATCTTCGGGCCGACCTGTTGCGGGAGGCGCATGGCGGAGTTGCCGGTGGCCACCTGGGAGTGCGGAAGACGCTGAATCGGCTGCACCAACGCTACTATTGGGTAGGCCTATGCAGAGACGTGGAGGAGTGGTGTCGCGCCTGTGACGTCTGTTGGGCCCGTGGAGGAAAGGTCCTCCACGCCGCAGTCCCGCCCCCCTGCAACTCTACCAAGTCAGGGCGCCCTTGGAGCGAGTGCCAGTGGACATTGCCGGCCCGCTCCCCAACACTGCAGCTGGCAATCGTTTCCTTTGGGTGGCGATGGATTACTTCACAAAGTGGCCAGAAGCCTTCACGCTTCCGAACCATGAAGCCACCACAGTAGCGGAAGTACTGGTGGAGCAGTTCTTCTCCCGATTCGGCGTACCGGCGGAACTGTACTCGGACCAGGGTCGCGAGTTCGAGTCTGGGGTCTTCCAGGAAGGCTGTACAACCCTGGGAGTGAGGAAGACCAGGACTACTCCCCTACGACCCCAGAGTGATGGAATAGTGGAGCGGTTCAACCGAACTCTGGTGCAAGAGTTGGCCACGTGCTGTCAAGAGAGCTAAGCCAGCTGGGACAGAAAGCTCCCATTGATGCTTATTGCGTACCGGTCGACAGAGCAAGAGGCTACCGAGTACACGCCTGCTCGGTTGATGCTGGGACGAGAGATTCGTCTCCCAGTGGATCTCGCTACTGGCCGCCCACACGATGAGGGGCTACTTACAGAGACGACGTAGTATGCGGTGGATTTGCAGAAGCTACTGACGGAGATGCACCATCAGGTGCGGAGCCACCTAAAGCTCGCTGGAGAGGCGATGAAGATACAGTACGACCAAAGTCTGAAGGATCAAGGATTTGCAGAAGATGCGCAGACCTGGCTCTACAATCCTCGGCGACGTAAGGGAGTGTCTCCGAAGCTGCAGAGTTCATGGGAGGGCCCGTATACGGTGTTGGAGCGTGTGTCGGACGTCACCTACCGTATTAGCCTCGGCTCTCGCGGCAAACTCAAGATTGTTAACAGCAACAGGTCGATTACGGCCTGGGTATTACGGTCGGTATTGGTATTAGTAATTGATATTACGGCCTAAAGTAGCGGAGTGGACCTCGTAACCCCTGAGCCAGCCGCGAGCGACGAAGAAGCAGTTGGGTAGTACGGAGAGGAGGACGAACCTGCAAGAATCGCGGACGGTGGCGACATGGTGGCTCAGGATGAGGCTGTGTGTGTGGCTGCAGAGATGCTGCGGCCACAGCGACTTCGGAAGCTGCCTGTTCGGTTTCAAAACTTCCAGATGGAGACCGAGGACTAACCCGAGGGGCGTTGAAGGGCTGGATGGGACGTCCAGCCCTGTAGGAGGGGACAGTGTTACGAAGGCCCGCTATCTCTAGATCAAGGGTTCTGTTTTTGGCGCGCAGTGGGAGCGTCATTGGCCAATTCGGCGCCATAGTCATTAGTCAGTCGACGCTCCCCTCTAGAAGCATCAACACACGCGCTCCTATTCAGCCTGGCCTCTGTTTTTCTGGGGTCCCTGTGTGCCTTTCCTCTGCTGTTCTGAGGCTTTTGGTTGCCTCACCTAGCCCGTGTGAGGCTGACTGACCTTCTTCCTACTTTTCCAGCTCGTGTGAGGCCCGCCTGTTGCCTTACAAGCCCGTGTAAGCCCCTGCTGGAGGACTTAATAGCAGCTGACGCCGCCTGTAAGGACCCTGTAGGAAGTCTTATGTTGTGTGTATAGCTCCCTCAATAGTGGATATATATATTATATATATATTATATTTATATATATATATATATATATTTTATTCCTCTCTCCTCTCTCTCTCTCTCTTCTCTCTCTCTCCTCTCTCTCTCTCTCTCCCTCTCTCTCTCTCTCTCTCTCTCTCTCTCTCTCTCTCTCTTTTCTCTCCTCTCTCTCTCTCTCTCTCTCTCTCTCTCTCTTCTCTCTCTCTCTCTCTCTCTTCTCTCTCTCTCTCTCTCTCTCTCTTCTCTCTCTCCTCTCTCTCTTCTCTCTCTCTCTCTCTCTCTCTCTCTCTCTCTTCTCTCTCTCTCTCTCTCTCTCTCTTCTCTCTCTCTCTCCCTCTCTCTTTTCTTCTCTTCTCTCTCTTCTCTCTTCTTCTTCTCTCTCTCTCCTCTCTCTCTCTCTCTCTCTCCTTATATATAATAAAATATATATATATATCCTATTTTATATATCTAATAATATCATACCCTCTCTCTTCTCTCTCTCTCTCTTTTCCTCTCTCTTTATATATATATAAAATATTATTTATATATAAAAAATATATTATTATATAATAATATACATATATATATAAAACATATACATATATATATATATACATTATATTACATATATATATATATATATACCTATATATATTTTAGGGTACGCCGTATAACAAAAATTCTTTTTCCACTGTAGTATGCCATTTCCTATGTAAAATGGAATATTTAAGACATTTTATCTGTTAACTTTTTTTGCATTTGAGCAATTCTTACTATGCAAAATCGCACTTTTATATTGCACCCTTATCGAATAATGCTTAAATGAGTACGCAGTGTCCGGTTGGTCCTGTTTATTGCATCATGCACCAATATGAGTTCCAAATGACTGGCGTGGTAAGCTCTTTCTGATCAGTTGGTTCATCAGGCACTACATCACAGTGTCACAGCCTCTACGTTGGCCTAGAACGTGTCCATCATGTCCTTCTTAGACCTGAAGCAGGGTATGGTCTTCCGGTGGTGGGCCCGAGCCTAGATGAACTCGTATCTGGCCTGCTGCCCCACCACTGCTGCCGCAGCCTCTGTCACCTGCTTCACGACTCTTTCGGTGCTCTGAGTGTGGATAGAGAACTCCGGAACCTCGTACGGCTTGACCAGGATCTCCTGGATCTGACCCCCGGACAGTGAACAGGTGAATTCCGGCTCGTGCACCTGGCCAGGCTGCCAGCTGATCAGTGTCTGCAAGCTGGTGGCTGACAAGTTCAGCTTGGGTGTGATGCGAGGTCTTACACTGGTGTCCCCATACTCCTCGCCAGCCCTCAGCTTCAAAATCTGGGTCATGGCGAACCTGCGGTCGTCCTCATTCTGACTCGCCATCAGCGAGAGGAGGACACATTTGAGTGTGCGAACCATGCTCCTGTCCGCACGTAGAAGGTCACAGCTGGTTTGGACCTTCTTGGGCTGCGACCTCATCACTCTGAACTGAACTGCGTGAGGATGTGCTTAGGGCCGTCCTCTAGTCTGTGGTGAACTTTGATGTCGTAGTAGAGTTTGAAGTACACCTGCAGGCAGTACTTGACTAGGATTTCCAGGGTGTTCAGTTCTTTGCCAGTCAGTCCATGCTTTATGGTCCACATGTACACGAGCGACTGGGCTGTGGTGAGCCATCTGGAGTGGGACACCTTGCCACACGTGATCTCCTGCAGCTCGGACGGGAAAACACCCCGCTTCACAGCCTGGACCAGCTGGTAGGAGACCTGCTGGTCAGTGGACATGTTGACCAGGATATACTCCGGTATCTCCGTGAGATCTTCACCGCCTCGCACTCCTCTGAACTCAGCGTTGTACTGCATTTCATTCACGCTGGACAGCAGACTGCACACTGGACCCGTGAAGCCAGTGTCAGATGAGGTAGGCCCGTCGATGCTGGTGATAAGGTGGCGCAGGGGCAACTCGTTTGTGTGCAACACGCATATACTCCAGAAGAGCTTGCGTCCCAGCATCTTCTCCAAATGGGCGTGAGTACCACCCTTCCACCCCGTGTTGGCCCTAGTTGAGTCATCTTGCAGTACGATCAGTGAGTCGGTGGAGTCGTATGTCACCAGCAGATCATAGAGAGCCTGAGCCACCTTGAACGCAGGCTTTCAGGTGGCACCGGGTCCTCTGTACAAAGTGCCAAAGGTACCTTCCAGATGGCTCCTCTGTCACTGACACATGCTCCTCCCTGATCAACCTTGGGTGCAGTTTCCCATAGCTGTCGGGCACCATCGCCCTGGTCTTGTCCTTCCTCCCATCGTAACCCAATCTAAGCTATGTTTTGCATATAAACATTTGCATATAAAAGTCCATTTTTGCATAACAAGAAGTGCTCAAACCAAAAAGTTGAAGCGGACAAACCACCCTTAAAATTCAATTTTACATAAGAAAACACCCTGCCAAATTCGAAATAATCTATATTTCACTTTTCATTGGACCTACGGCGTACCCTAATATATATACCTATATATATATATATATAATATATATATTATATATATACATTTATATATATATATATGAATTAATATATATAATATATATATATATATACATTTATATATATATATATGAATATATTATATATATAATATATATATATATATATATATATATATATTATATATACATTTATATATATAATATATATATATATACATTTATATGTATATATATGAATATATATATATTATATATATATATATACATTTATATATATATATATGCTATATATATATATATATATATATATCATATATATAATATATAGATATATATATATATATATATCTATATATTATATATATATATATATTATTATATATATTATATATATGGCTCCACAGCTGTCTCTTTTATTTCCAAAGCTGAACTCTTCGCTCAAACCTTTGCTGAAAATTCCACTCCGGTTGATGAAGAGCTTGTTCCTTCTTCTCCTTCACCCTCTGACTACATTATGCCTGCGATTAAGATCCTTGGTAATGATGTTTGCTTTGCCCTTACTGGCCTAGATCTTCGGAAGGGCTACGGTCCTGACGGAGTCCCTCCTATTGTTCTCAAAAGCTGTGCTTCTGTGCTTGCACCATGCCTGGTCAAACTCTCCGTCTTTGTCTATCTACTTCCACCTTTCCTTCTTGCTGGAAGTTTGCTCACATCCAACCTGTTCCTAAGAAGGGTGACCGTTCTAATCCTTCAAACTACCGTTCTACAACTTTGACTTCCTGCCTTTCTAAAGCTATTGAATCTATACTTAATAAGAAGATTTGTAAGCATCTATTTGTTCACAATCTTCTATCTGATCGTCAGTACGGGTTCCGTAAAGGGCGATCTACTGGCGATCTTTTAGCTTTCCTAACTGGATCTTAGTCATCCTCCTTTAGGGGTTTCGGTGAAACTTTTGCTGTTGCCCTTGACATATCAAAAGTTTTAGATAAGAGTCTGGCACAAATCCTTAATTTCCAAACTACCCTCATTCGGTTTCTATCCTTCTCTCTGTAGCTTCATCCTAAGTTTCCTTTCAAACCGTTCTATTGCAGCTACTGTAGACGGACATTGTTCTTCTCCTAAATCTATCAATAGTGGTGTTCCCTAGGGTTCTGTCCTATCACCCACTCTCTTTCTATTATTTATTAATGATCTTCTAAGTCTAACTCAAAGCCCTATCCACTCCTACGCTGATGATTCTACCCTGCATTTTTCAACGTCGTTTATTAGACGTCAAACTCAACAGGAACTAAGTGATTCACGGAGAGATGCCACCGAGCGCCTAACTTCTGATCTTTCTATAATTACTGATTGGGGCAAAGCAAACCTTGTTTTGTTCAATGCCTCAAAAACCCAATTTCTTCACCTATCTACTCGACAAAACCTACCAGATAACTATCCCTTCTTCAATGACACTCAACTGTCTCCTTCTTCTACAATGAACATTCTAGGACTATCCTTTACTAAAAATCTGAACTGGAAATCTCACATCTCATCTCTTGCTAAAACAGCTTCTAAGAAGTTAGGTGTTTTGTGGCGTCTGCGTCCTTTTTTTTCTCCCGCCCAGTAGCTTGCTCTGTACAGGGGCCTTATCCGCCCATGTATGGAGTATGTCTCACATGTTTGGGGAGGATCCACTCATACAGCTCTTCTAAATAGGGTTGAGTCAAAAGCTTTTCGTCTCATCAACTCCTCTCCTCAGACTGACTGTCTTCAATCTTTATATCACCGACGCAATGTTGCTTCTCTTGCTCATTTCTACGTTATTTTCATGCTCACTGCTTTTCTGAACTTGCTAACTGCATGCTCCCCCACTCCCGCGCCTCGCTGCACAAGGACTTTCTACTCTTTTTCTCATCCTATTCTGTCCATCTTCCTAATCAAGGGGTTAATCAGTATCTTTACTCTTTCATCCCTTTCTTTGGTAAATCTGGAACTCTCTTCCTGTTTCCTGTTTTTCCACTTTTCCTATGACTTAAATCTTTCAAAAGGAGTAACAAGACACCTCCCGAACTAAATTTGCCCTCCCCCTCTTTTGTATTTTATGCTCTTACTTGTTTCTTCTTTATAGGACTGGCAACTAAGCGGGCTTTGTGTTACCATTTTTTTGGCCCTTGGCCAGTTCCTTGTGAGTAAAAAAAAAGAAAAAAAAAGATATATATTATTTTTGATATATATATGTATTGTATATATAATATGTTATGTATATTATATATATTATCTATTTTCTAATCTATAATATATATATCTATATCTATATCTATATCTATATCTATATCTAATCTATATATATATTATATATATCTATATAAATTATATAATATATATATATATATATATATATATATATATTTATATATATATATTATATATATATAAATATATATATAATAATAGATTTTAATTTGGGGTACGCCGTATAACAAAAATTTTTTTTCCAACTTTGGCATGCCAATTTCCTATGTAAAATGGAATTCTAAGACGATTATAACTTATTCCATTTTTGCTTTTTGAGCAATTCTTACTATGCAAAATCGCACTTCTATATTGCACCCTTATCGAATAATGCTTAAAGAGTACGCAGTGCCCGGGTTTGGGTCCTGTGTATTGCATCATTCACCAAAATGAGTTCCAAATGACTAGCGTTGTAAGCTCTTTCTGATCAGTTGGTTCATCAGGCACTACACCACAGTGTAATCTACAGCCTCTACGTTGGCCTAGAACGTGTCCATCATGTCCTTCTTAGACCTGAAGCAGGGCATGATCTCCCGGTGGTGGGCCCGAGCCCAGATGAACCCGTCTCTGGCCTGCTGCTCCACCACTGCTGCCGCAGACTCTGTCACCTGCTTCACGACTCTTTCGGTGCTCTGAGTGTGGATAGAGAACTCCGGAACCTCGTACGGCTTGACCAGGATCTCCTGGATCTGATCCCCGGACAGTGAACAGAGAATGCCGGCTCGTGCACCTGGCCAGGCTGCCAGCTGATCAGTGTCTGCAAGCTGGTGGCTGACAAGTTCAGCTTGGGTGTGATGCGAGGTCTTACATTGGTGTCCCCATACTCCTCGCCAGTCCTCAGCTTCAAAATTTGGGTCACGGCGAACCTGCGGTCGTCCTCACTCTGACTCGCCATCAGCGAGAGGACACATTCGGAGTGTGCGAACCATGCTTCTGTCCGCACGTAGAAGGTCACAGCTGTTTGGACCTTCTTGGGCTGCGACCTCATCACTCTGAGCTGCGTGAGGATGTGCTTGGGGCCGTCCTCTAGTCTGTGGTGAACCTTGGATGTCGTAGTAGAGTTTGAAGTAAAACCTGCAGGCAGTACTTGACTAGGATTTCCAGGGTGTTCAGTTCTTTGCCAGTCAGTCCATCCTTTTTGGTCCACATGTACACGAGCGACTGGGCTGTGGTGAGCCATCTGGAGTGGGAACCTTGCCACACTTGATCTCCTGCAGCTCGGACGGGAGAACGCCCCGCTTCACAGCCTGGACCAGCTGGTAGGAGACCTGCTGGTCAGTGGACATGTTGACCAGGATATACTCCGGTATCTCCGTGAGATCTTCACCACCTGGCACTCCTCTGAACTTTGCGTTGTACTGCATCTCATTCACGCTGGACAGCAGACTGCACACTGGACCCGTTTAAGATGTAGATGAGGTAGGCCCGTCGATGCTGGTGATAAGGTGGCGCAGGGGCAACTCGTTTGTGTGCAACACGCATATACTCCAGAAGAGCTTGCGTCCCAGCATCTTCTCCAAATGGGCGTGAGTACCACCCTTCCACCCCGTGTTGGCCCTAGTTGAGTCACCTTGCAGTACGATCAGTTAGTCGGTAGAGTCGTATGTCACCAGCAGATCATAGAGAGCCTGAGCCACCTTGAACGCAGGCTTCTCAGGTGGCAGCGGGTCCTCTGGTACAAAGTGCTAAAGTACCTTCCAGATGGCTCCTCTGTCACTGACACATGCTCCTTCCTGATCAACCTTGGGTGCAGTTTCCCATAGCTGTCGGGCACCATCGCCCTGGTCTTGTACTTCCTCCCATCGTAACCCAATCCAACTATTTTGGTACCCTGGTTAGGGT
>JACEEZ010000866.1:2500-32500 GCA_016584305.1 Chionoecetes opilio | reverse complement strand
ACGTTCAATGACCCTCGACTCCTCAGCGAACTCCTGACCTACCTTTCCTTTTCTCTCCCCCGGGGTTCTATCCGGGGTGCAGGGCCCCGTTGGTCCGGGGTTTCCCCCACCTGGGACGCGACTCCTCGTTTTTTTAAACGTCTCCGTCAGACAAAAACCCGCCTTTACTCGGGGGTTCCCCAATACCCTCCTTGGGAGCCTGTAGAGTTTCACTTTTGGGAGGTTTCCCACAGTTCTACAGGGTCCTCGAGGGCACCGAGCACATCAAACCCATTGAGACTGCCACCGCATACGCATGAGCACATGTCAAGTCCTTCAGATTCTCAAGATGGAAACCAGTATGGTTACCTCTTGAGATTCTTCTGGAACAAGTCTGTGATCTGTTCCAAAGAACTCAGCACTCCGGTAATCCCTGCAGTTCTGGGGGATCCTCCAACAAGTCTAACGAGGACGTGGTCGATCTCCTTAGCTACCCCCCCGGGCCATTACTATACCATGTCCAGCGGTGCAGCTTTGGTCTCTGGTACCAAAAAACCTGCAATTCTCAACTTCTGGTTCTTGCAAAATTCAGAAGCAAGAACTGTTGGTGTTTCTGGTACCGGAGCCTTTGGGGACCAACCATAACTCGTAGCCATCTCTCACAGTGCCAGTAGTAGCATTGAAGTCGCCAAAGACATATATTATAATAATTTTAATATGAATTTAAATATGATTAATATATTTTTATTTTATTATATTATATATTAAATATATGATATATATTTTATATATATAAATTTTAATATATATATATATATTTATATATTTTTATATATATATTATATATTTTATATTATTATATATATATATATTATATATATTATATTAATATATTATATTTATTATTATATTATATTATTATATTATTTTAAAATTTTATATTAGTTAATATTTTATTATTTATCTATTTTATGTATTGTATTTTATGTATATGTATATGTTATGTATATGTTATTGTATATGTATCTATATGTTCTAGCGACTAATGACTCGGCTATGTCTTTGCTGACCCTGTGGCGGAGTCGTGTGGCTGAAGTCCGAAGAACCCGGCTCTGCGATGATGCGTATGTGTTCTTCCGTGAGGGTTTTTCTGGGGTACTTATTGTCGACGCCGAGAACTTGTGTCAAAGTTTTATCCTTGCGGCCATCAAAGAATACTCCCTCTATGCCAGGTGGTCATCATTCTGCTGGAGTTTCTCACGATTTTGCTGCGTTCTCGGCGGATCATGCTTCGTCGATTACTTTAGATCGAGAAATCGGCGACATAGACCAAGATCATGCAAAAACTGATGTTGCTAATACAGCGGGCCGACCTATCCAGAGACTCCGGTCCGGTCGCAAACTTTAGCGAGTGAGGTAAGAGATTGTCATTTTTTGACATTGGCGATTTCGGCTTTGACATAGTCTTGGCCTTGACTGATTCTGGAATGATATAATCGACAGTGGCACTGTCTGTGTCGTCTTCGGCACTATCTGTGTCGTCATGGGGCATTTCGGCAGAATCGGCTTGACTTTTGCTCTCATGGGTTTTTCTGCTTTTCATTCGATTGAGATTGGCTTCCTCTCTTTCAGCTTTCCTCTTCAATTTTGACGTCCCCCTCTTGAGCTATCCCGCCGATTATCATCTTTCTTGATCGTCTCTGTCTTGAAGGAACTCTCGTTCGTTTGCCGGAACTTTGTGTTCTTTCGCGCATTTACAGTTGGGCACCATTCGGAGCACTTGCATTTGCTGAGATCAAACTAATGTTAGCTCGTCTCGAAAGTCCGATAGTCTCCGTTGGGAGGTGGGTTGATCCTTTTTCCCTTGTAGACCTTTAGGATTGTGTTGTATTTATTGTGGAACGATCTGAGTTTTTTTAATCGCTTGTGCGTGCGTACTGTTGGAAGTGAGGCCCTTTTTCCCCGATCTCTTTGACTTCATAGCACAGTTGTGAGATATGTCCAAATGAGGGGAATTTTTCCATTGTCTATCTTCAGGTCTTGTCAATATTGAATATATTCTTCATGAGATCGGTGTAGGTCGACAGAGCATGGCGGTAGTTTCGTGGAGCCTAAATATAACGCCGAAGCTTTGTCTCTTGTAACTGCCATCTCTCTGAAAAGAGATATTTAATTGTGAAAAACGTGACACTTCTAATGTAAACATGGGCCATACATGGGAACATGCCCATTGTCCTACTACGTCCTTTTCGTACTAATTTAGAAAGATGTGAAAAAATATGTGTTGGTCAGCACAATTTCAAATTTTATGTAACATATGGCTACAAAAGCACAAAAAGGGTTAACATGCCAATTATTTCAATTAGGTGAAGGGCGGTCAAGGAGTTGTCAGAAACTAATATAATTTTGCGGATTGTTACCAGGACTTTGGCAAATTTTCAAAATTTCTAAGCTCATAAAAAATTAAAAAAATGAATTTTTTCACTCCACCCTAATATAGATATAATATATATAAAAT
The DNA here is from genome assembly GCA_016584305.1 of Chionoecetes opilio. Taxonomy (NCBI): domain Eukaryota; kingdom Metazoa; phylum Arthropoda; class Malacostraca; order Decapoda; family Majidae; genus Chionoecetes; species Chionoecetes opilio. The sequence goes on along the minus strand of JACEEZ010000866.1, from coordinate 30,003 downwards.
ATATATATATAAAATATATGTATATGTATATGTATATATTATATATATATATATATATATATTTTGTATATGTATATGTATAGTATATATATATATATAATAATAATATATATATATATAAAAAATTATATGTTTGGTGGGCCTTCGGCCACCAACTTACCGGAAACCCCGGGCTCGACTTACCGGACCCGGGCTTACCGGACTTGGACCACCACTCTTTCTCTCCAGATAGCCCCCTTTTAACTTTCCTGAAATCATGGATGTAGAAATGTACTATTAACGCCAACCCATTCACATCACCCCCAAACCCCTTCACTCACCCATTACCCATCACCCCTACCCATTCACTCACCCATTACCAATCACCCCCCACCCTTCACTCACCCATTACCCCTCACCACAAAACCCATTCACTCACCCATTACCCCTCACCCCCCATCTATTCCCCTCACCCATCACCCATCATCCCCCCCCCATTCACTCACCCATCACCCCACCCCATTTCCCATCACCCCACCCCTTCACTCACCCATTACCCATCACCCTACATCAAGGCTTCCTCAATTCTCGCAACCCACTTTTTTTCACAATTATCGCTAAAAGGCTGCTAAAAAAAAAGAAAAAAAGAGTGATCGGATCATCTCATAAGTGGGCTTAAACCTTCCCCCGGTCACTTGGTTCCAAAAAAGTTGTATATGATGGGATTCCGCCACGGGGGCGGAACCTATCCACACACACACACAGACACACACACAGACACTTTCGCTTTTATTAAAATATATATATATATATATATATATATATATATATATATATGTATATGTATATGTATATGTATATATATATATATAATATATATATATATATATATATATATGTATATGTATATGTATATGTATATATATATGTATATATATATATTATATATATATATATATATATATATATAATATATATATTATATATATTATATATATATATATACAATAACACTTCATAACACTACAGTTTACAAGATACTATGAAAAACGCATGCAATATACCTTTAGATCACAATAAATATCCTCTTACTCTTCTACTTATTAGCTTAATGTAATGTAAGCTACTTATAGGTGCAAATTAATCGTAAAAAAGGCTTATATACTTCAATTTCTGGGAAAAAAGCTATATTTCACCGATAACTAGTTAAAATCATTGAAAAGAACACATTTTGAGGGTATAAAGCATTATCATTAGGAAAATTCCTTTTATTTATGATATACCATTACAATTTACAAGGAACTTTGAAAAACACTTGTAATAAACTATTGTATCACAATAAATAGCCTCAAACTCCTTTTAGAAGCTTACCATAGTTTAAAATAGCATTTTCTAACGAAAACAACTATAATACCACATTATGAATCTCGCTATTAAAAAAAGGGCTGAATAAATTTCAATTTTTGACATCTTATAGCACTTCAAAAATACATTAAAACACATGCAAAAACGCTGCTTTTATGAGTAAAATTGATACCAATATTTCATGAAAAAATTCATATTTTTAGCTATTAATTTTGTAAAATGTAATTGTAGCATATATCAAAAACTATTTAGCTACATATATAGAGGAATATACATCAATTTTTAGAAAAAACTACTCTTCATTGATAACTAGCTAAAATCATTGAAAAGACTACATTTTATGGGTATATAGCAATATGATAAGTAAAACTACTTGAATATATACAATAATACTATATAACATTACAGTTTACAAGATACCATGAAAAACGCTTGCAATGTAGCCTACCTTTAATCAAAAAATATGCTCCTACTCCTCTATATATTAGATTAATGTAATGTAAGCTACTTATAGGTGCAAAGTGATCAGAAAAAAGGCTTATCTATAATAATATAAGCGAAAGTGTGACTGTCTGTGTGTAAGTAAGTAAGTAAGTAAGTAAGTAAGTTTATTTCCATAGCAATTATATACATATATACATAACAAATTTAAATAAATTTTGGAATGAATCTGTCGAGCCAAGGCTCCTTGACAGATATATTTCTATTAAAAAAAAAAATACAATTTAGCTGAGGAGCATCAAATATACATTATAGTATACATCAGTATACAAGAGAGAAAAACAAATTCATGAACTTTGACACTATCTACATTATTTATGGAGTGGTATTTCTACAAATTTTGTTGCGTGAATAGATATTTTTTTATTTTATATTTAAATTGAGGAATACTACCCGAATTACACAGAGTTTTCAAGTCAGTTGGTAAAGTATTCCATAATTGAGGACCAAAATAAAAGATGCTGTTCCTGAAGAGAGTTGTTCGATATGGCGGACAAACTAAATTAACATTATTATTTCTATTGCTGTGAATGGTTTCTTGTAAGTTAAAAATGGAAGTTCCCTTTCTGTTTGTAATACTTTTAAAAATGTATAGTAGAAGAAAGCATTTATGGATAGAGTAAAAATTTAGAAGCTTGTGTTCTGAAAATATATTGGCTGTAGAATCAAATTTACCTAAATGAAATATACATCTCAAAATTTTGTTTTGTGCTATTTTAATTTGGTAATGAAGGAGGGCCAAGTACATGCCCATACTGACACACAATATATAAGGTGAGGGTAACACAACGTGTAGTATATACTGATCATAGCTTCGATTGTGAGGTGATTACGTACCTTATATAATATGCCACACATTCGGGATAGTTTGGAATATACATCATTTATCTGCAAGCTCCAATTCAAATTTTCATCTATATGGACCCCAAGGAATTTTGTATGAGTTACACTTTTAATAATTTCACCCTCTAAGAACAGTGGAGGGAGATGATTTGTTAAGGAACGATTTTGAAAGAGGATATAGTTAGTTTTGGAAGTATTAAGTTTTAATTTGTTAGTTTTTATCCATTGATTAATTAATTCTACTTCTATAGTTAAACTTCTGTGTAAATTTAGTATATCCTTATCCGCTAATAGCAAGTTGGTATCATCAGCATATATAGTATATTTGAACTTGGAACTAGCATTTGCAATATCATTTATGTAAACAAGAAAAAGTAATGGTCCTAGAATAGATCCTTGTGGTACTCCTGTGGTTATAGTTTTTGAAGAAGAATAATTACCATTACAATACACTGACTGTGACCTATTGCTTAAATAGCTTTCAAAAAGTTGCAGTGGTACACCTCTAATGCCATTATGTTCAAGTTTATCCCGCAATATACGATGGTTTAAAGAGTCAAAGGCCTTTGATAAGTCGAGAAATAGCCCGACTACATGATGTTTTTTTTCCAAGTACTTGTAGACACTATTTGTGAATTGTATTATTCCTGACTCTGTTGAATGGTATGCCCGAAAACCATGTTGGTATTTAGAAAGTAATTGATTATTTTCTAAGTAATTAATCAAACGGGTTGCAATGACTTTTTCGAATATTTTGCTGAAAGCTGGTAGTATGGAAATGGGGCGATAATTGTTAATGTCATTATTACATGTAATTATTATTAAATGACATGTTAATGTCATTTAAATGTAATTTGTGTGTGTGTGTGTGTGGTATAGGTTCCGCCCCCCGTGGCGCAAACACCTCATATGGCACATTTTTGGAATCAGGTTGACCAGGGGAAGGTCATAAGCCCATTTATGAGATGATCCGATCACTTTTTTTTTATCTTTTTTTATCAGCCTATTAGCGAGAATTGTGAAAACAAAAGTGGGTTGCGAGAATTGAGGAAGCCTTGATGTAGGGTGATGGGTAATGGGTGAGTAAATGGGTGGGGTGATGGGTAATGGGTGTGGGGTGATGGGTGAGTGAATGGGTGGGGGGTGATGGGTTGGGGGTGATGGGTGATGGGTGAGGGAATAGGTGGGGGGTGATGGGTAATGGGTGAGTGAATGGGTGTGTGGTGATGGGTAATGGGTGAGTGAATGGGTGGGGGGTGATGGGTAATGGGTGAGTGAATGGGTGGGGGGTGATGGGTAATGGGTGAGTGAATGGGTGGGGGGTGATGGGTAATGGGTGAGTGAATGGGTGGGGGGAATACATACATTTCTACATCCATGATTTCAGGAAAGTTAGAAGGGGCTATCTGGAGAGTCCATGTTTGGTGGGCCGAAGGCCCACCAAACACAGGTTGTGGGCCGAAGGCCCACCAATAGCCCTCCGCAGGAGCTAGCCAAAAAGTCCGCCCGGAGGGCGGCTTTGCGGCTAGTATACTATATAATACAATCATTAAAACCATTTGAGGTAGCTAGTGTCGACTATACTGGGGCAATAATAATTAACAGGAGATAATGCTCCCTCTAAGAAAGTATATGTCTACTTATTTACTTGCACCTCTTACAAGGGCTTTTAATTTAGAAATAGCTGATGATTTAAGTGCCGAAACATTTATTCAAGTATTACGGCGGTTTGTGGCTCGGCGGTCGTGTCCTCGGCGATTAATTAGCGATAATGCTACTAACTTCGTGGGAGCCTCCCCCATATTGTTAGAAATATTAAATCACCCATCAGTACAAAAATTTCTAGAGTTAAGGAAATGCTCATGGACCCTTACTACGCCTAGAGCTCCTTGGCAAAATGGTTTCACAGCGATAATGATTGGCATAGTTAAGTCTTGTCTAAGGAAAACTCTCCACAAGACAAACATAGGTCTAGAAGACCTGAAAACCATAGTGACTGAGATTGAGACCCGTATCAATAACCGACCCTTAACCTACTTAGATGATTCATCAGTAAATATAGAAGCTCATACATTTCACGCTCCCTCACATTTAATTTATGGGAGAAGATTGGAACCCTTTCCTTTAATAGATACAAGGGAAGATATACAAGATCCTACAATAAATGATCCGGCTCAACATCTCCGGGAAGGTCATCACACCTTAACCCTCTCACGCACGAAAAGTTTAATAAGTTTTTCCGTCCACTGCGACATCCGTCTTATGCTCCCTAAGGGGCCCCATGAAATGGCCTGATAAATATGGTATAAAGCATTATCATAAGGAAAATACCTTTTATTTATGATTTAACACTACAATTTACAAGAAACTAAGAAAAACACTTGTAATACACAATTGTATAAATAGCCTCAAACTATTTTTATAAGCTTACAGTAGTTTAAAATAGCGTTTTCTAATGAAAAGAACTATAATACCTTATTTTGAATTTCTGTATCAGAAAATGAGCTGAATAATGTCAATTTTCGACATTTTTTTGCCATTTAAAAATACATTAAAATACTTGAAGAAACGTTGTTTTTATGAGTAAAATTGATACCTAAATTTCATGAAAAATACATATTTTTAGCTATTCATTTTGTAAAATGTAGTTGTCACATATATCAAAAGCTATTTAGCTACAGATATAGAGGAATAAACTTCAATTTGTAGAAAAGAACAACTCTTCACTGATTACTAGCAAAAATATTTGAAAACACTACAATTTATGGGTATATAGCAATAAGATAAGTAAAACTACTTGTATATATACAATAACACCACAGTTTACAAGATACTATGAAAAGCGCTTGCAATATACCGTTATATCACATTAAATAACCTCTTACTCCTCTATTTATTAGCTTAATGTAATGTAAGCTACTTATAAGAGGAAATTAATCCTAAAAAAGGCTTGTATACTTCAATTTATAGGAAAAAAGCTATATTTCACCGATAACTAGCTAAAATCATTGCAAACAACAGTTTTTGAGGGTATAAAGCATTATAATAAGAAAAATTCTTTTTATTTTTGATATAACACTACACTTTACAAGAAACTATGAAAAATCCTTGTAATATACAATTGTATCACAATAAATAGCCTCCAATTCCTTATATAAGACTACAGCAGTTTAAAATATTTTTTTCGAACGAAAACAACTATAATACCACATTTTGTATTTCCCAAATTTTTCAAAAATACATTAAACCACTTGAAGAAACACTGTTTTTAGAAGTAAAATTGATATTTAAATTTCATGAAAAATACATATTTTTAGCTATTAATTTTGTAAAATGTAGTTGTAGCATATATCATAAGCTATTTAGCTATAGGTATAGAGGAATATACTTCAATTTGAAGGAAAGAACAACTCTTTACTGATTATTATCTAAAATCATTGAAAAGACTACATCTTATGGGTATAAAGCAATATGATAAGTAAAGCTATTACATATTTTTATAATACATATTTTTGCTATTAATTTTGTAGAATGTTCAAGATTATATCAAAAGCTATTTAGGTACAGATATAGAGGAATATACTTCAATTTGTAGAAAATACAGCTCTTCACTGATAACTAGCTAAAATCATTGAAAAGACTACATTTTATGGGTATATAGAAATATGATAAGTAAAACTGCTTGTATATAGGTATACAATAACACTACATAACACTACAGTTTACAAGATACTATAAAAAACGCATGCAATATACCTTTATATCACAATAAATATCGTCTTACTCCTCTATTTATTAGCTTAATGTAATGTAAGCTACTTATAGGTGCAAACTAATCTTAAAAAAGGCTTATACTTCAATTTGTAGGAAAAAAGCTATATTTCACCTATAACTAGCTAAAATCATTGAAAACAACACATTTTGAGGGTATAAATCATTATCATAAGGAAATAATTTTTTATATATGATATAACACTAAAATTTACAAGAAACTATGAAAAACACTTGTAATAAACAATTGTATCATAATAAATAGCCTCAAACTCCTTTTAGAAGCTTACAGTAGCTTAAAATAGCATTTTCTAACGAAAATAACTAACACCACATTATGAATTTCTCTATTAACAAAAGGGCTGAATAATGTCAATTTTTGACATTTTTTTGACCTCCAAAAATACATTAAACACTTGCAAAAACATTGTTTTTAAGAGCAAAACTGATACATATATTTCATGAAAAATACATATTTTTAGCTATTATTTTTTTAAAATGTTGTTGTAGCATATACCAAAAGCTATTTAGCTACAGATATAAAGAATATACTTCAATTTATAGAATAACAATTCTTCACTGATAACTAGCTAAAATCATTGAAAAAACTACATCTTTTGGGTATATAGCAATATGATAAGTAAAACTACTTGTATATATACAATAACACCACACTACAGTTTACAAGATACAATGAAGAACGCTTGCAATATACCTTTATATCTAAATAAATAACCTCTTACTCCTCTATTTATTAGCTTAATGTAATGTAAGCTACTTATAGGTGCAAATTAATCCTAAAAAAAGCTTATATACTTCAATTTGTAGGAAAAAAGATATATTTTACCGGTAACTAGCTAAAATCATTAAAAAAAGCACATTTTGAGGGTATAAAGCATTCTCAGCAGGAAAATTCCTTTTATTTATGATATAACACTACAATTTACAAGAAACTATGAAAAACACTTGTATTACACAATTGTATCACAATAAATAGCCTTAAACTCCTTTTAGAAGCTTACAGTAGCTTAAAATAGCATTTTCTACCGAAAACAACTATAATACCACATTTTGAATTTCTTTATCATAAAAAGGGCTGAATTATGTCAATTTTCGAAAAATAATTTCCCTTCATAAATACATTAAAACAGTTAAAGAAACTTTGTTTTTAGGAGTGAAATTGATACATAAATTTTATTATAAATACTTATTTTTAGCTATTAAATTTGTTAAATGTAGTAGACGCATATATCAAAAGCTATTTAGCTACAGATATAGAGGAATATACTTCAATTTTTAGAAAAGAACATCTCTTCACTGATTACTAGCTAAAATAATTGAAAACACTACATTTCATGGGTATATAGCAATATGATAAGTAAAACTAATGGTATATATACAATAACACTACAGGTTACAAGATACTATGACAAACGCTTGCAATATACCGTTATTTCACAATAAATACCCTCTTACTCCTCTATTTAATAGCTTAATGTAATTTAAGCTACTTATAAGTGCAAATTAATCTTAAAAAAGGCTTGTATATATCAATTTGATATATAGCAAAAAGCTATATTTCACCTATATTTTGCTAAAATCATTGAAAACAACACATTTTGAGGGTATAAAGCATTATAATCAGTAAAATTCTTTTTATTTATGATATAACATTACAATTTACAAGAAACTATGAAAAACACTTGTAATATACAATTGTGTCACAATTAATAGCCTCAAGCTCCTTATATAAGCTTACAGTAGTTAAAAATATTATTTGCTAACGAAAACAAATATAATACCACATTTTGAATTTCTCTTTCCAAAAAAGGGCTGAATTATGTCAATTTTCGACATTTTTTTGCCTCTCAAAAATACATTAAAACATTTGAAAAAAACATTGTTTTTAGGAGTAAAATTGATACTTAAATTTCATGAAAAATACATATTTTTAGCTATTAATTTTGTAAAATGTAGGTGTAGCAAATATCATTAGCTATTTAGCTATAGATATACAGGAATATACTTCAATTTGAAGAAAAGAACAACTCTTCACTGATTACTAGCTAAAATAATTGAAAACACTACATTTTATGGATATATAGCAATATGATAAGTAAAACTAATTGTATCACTACAATTTACAAGATACTATGAAAAACACTTGCAATATACCGTTTTATCACAATAAATAACCTCTTACTCCTCTATTTATTAGCTTAATGTATTGTAAGCTACCTATAGGTGCAAATTAATCTTAAAAAAGGCTTGTATAATTCAATTTGTTAGAAAAAATATATATTTTACCGAAAACTAGCTAAAATCATTGTATAAACAACACATTTTGAATGTTTAAAGCATAATAATATAAGAGAAATTCCTTTTATCTATGATATAACACTACAATTTACAAGAAACAATGAAAAACACTTGTAATATACAATTGTATCACAATAAATTGCCTCAAACTCCTTATATAAGCTTACAGTAATTTAAAATAGCATTTCCTAACGAAAACACCTATAAAACCACATTTTGAATTTCTCTATCAAAAAAAGGGCTGAATAATGTAAAATTTTGACAATTTTTTGCCATTCGAAAATACATAAAATACTTAATTTATTTTTATTTTTACGAGTAAAATTGATACCTAAATTTCATGAAAAAAGACCTATATTTAGCTATGAATTTTGTAGAATGTAGTTGTAGCATATATCAAAAGCTATTTAGCTACAGATATAGAGGAATATACTTCAATTTGTAGAAAAGAATAACTCTTCACTGATTACTGGCTAAAATCATTGAAAACACTACATTTTATGGGTATATAGCAATATGATAAGTAAAACTAGTTGAACATATACAATAACACTACAGTTTACAAGATACTATGAAAAACGCTTGCAACACACCGTTATATCACAATAAATAACCTCATACTCCTCTATTTATTAGATTAATATAATGTAAACTACTAATAGGTGCAAATTAATCTTAGAAAAGGCTTGTATACTGTAATTTGTAGGCAAAAAGCTATATTTTACCGATAACTATCTAAAATATTTGAAAACAACACATTTTGAGGGTATAAAGCACATAATAAGGAAAATTCCTTAAATTTATGATATACCACTACAATTTACAAGAAACTATGTAAAACACTGGTAATATACAATGTACCACAATAAATAGCCTCAAACTCCTTATATAAGCTTACAGAAGTTTAAAATAGCATTTTCTAACGAAAACAACTATAATACCACATTTTGAATTTCTCTATAAGAAAATAGGCTGAATAATGTCAATTTTCGACTTTTTTTTGCCTTTCAAAAATACATTAAAACATTTGAAAAAACGTTATTTTTAAGAGTAAAATTGATACTTTGATTTCGTGAAATATACATATCTTTAGCTATTAATTTTGTAAAATATAGTAGTAGCGAATATCAAAAGCTATTTAGCTACAGATATAGAGGAATATACTTCAATTTGAAGAAAAGAACAACTCTTCACTGATTACTGGCTAAAATAATTGAAAACACTACATTTCATGGGTATATAACAATATGATAAGTAAAACTACTTGTAGATATACAGTAACACTACAGTTTACAAGATACTATGAAAAACGCTGGCAATATACCGTTATATCACAATAAATAATCTCTCACTCCTCTATTTATTAGCTTAATGTAATGTAAGCAACTTATAGGTGCAAATTAATCTTAAAAAAGGCTTGTATACTTCAATTTGTAGGAAAAAAGCTATATATCACCGATAATTAGCTAAAATCATTGAATACAACACATTTTGAGGGTATAAAGCATTTTAATAATTAATTCCTTTTAATTATAATATAACACTACAATTTACAAGAAACAATGAAAAACACTTGTAATTGACAGCGAGCGTCGCTCGCTGTCGCTTACCATAAGACCCGTGGAACCAAGTTTCCGCCAAAAAGTGTATAACTACTCCTAAATATTGTCGGATTGAGCAGAAATTTGACATGCAAGTAGTGTTGTCAAAATCAATGGGGGTCGTCGGAAGAATTTGTTTGCGTAAAACAAGCCCTTAATGCGTAATTAGCGTAAACTACTTCTAATTATTGTCGGATTGAGCTGACATTCGACATCCAAGTAGTGCTGTCAAAAGCAATGGGGGTCTGTATAACAAACATTTTGCATAGAACAAGCTCTTAATGAGTAATTCACGTAATGAGTTAATTGGCTGGAACGTGGCTCGCTGTCACGTTGCAGCCGCAAGAACTGAACCAAAAGCAAAGGGGCAGAGGCTGGACGTCTATACTTGATATACTATTGTATCACAATAAATAGCCTCAAACTCCTCATATAAGCTTACAGTAGTAAAAAATAGCAATTTTAAACGAAAACAACAGCCTAAAATACCACATTTTGAATATCTCTATAAAAAAAAAGGGCTAAATAATTTCAATTTTCGACTTTTTTTTGCCTCTCAAAAAGACATTAAAACACCTGAAAAAATGTTGTTTTTAGGAGTAAAATTGAACAGTGTGAAGTTAGCAACTTATTACTTATTCGCGGATTCATGCAGATTCGACTTTTGAATAAGTACGAATAAGTAATGATTACTTATTCAATTATATTTACTTATTCGCGACAACTAAAAAAGTAAAACTGTTTTGTGTCAAAAAAAAAGTAAACTCGTTTTGTGTCCAACCTCAGAACCTGGAAATGTGACAATATTATATCATGTTGACTATTTTTGTTATGCATCAATACGCATTATAACTCGTTAATATACGCTTGACCTCAGGGTGGCTCAACATTCAGTTTTTGTGCATCACCCTTTCAAATACGACCACCCACAGGCAAAATTGAGGAAAAATAGCACATGTCCGAAGTTTGGCTCACCATAGCTCCTAAACTAAGTGTTGAGCCAGGCAAAACGAATATGCCCTTCAATACACAACTATGACTGGTTAATATGCACTTGACCCCAGGGTATCTCAACATTAAGTTTTTGTGCATCACCCTTTCACACATGACCACCATCAGGAAAAAAACACATGTTGGAAGTTTGGCTTACCATATCTCCCTAACTAAGTGTTGAGCCAGGCAAAACGAATATGCCCTTCAATACACAACTATGACTAGTTAATATGCGCTTGACCCCAGGGTGGCTCAACATACAGTTTTTGTGCATCACCCTTTCAAACATGACCACCATCAGTTAAAAAATATAAAAAAAATACATGTCGAAAGTTTGGCTCACCATATCTCCTAAACTAAGTGTTGAGCGAGGCCAAACGAATATGCCCTTCAATACACACCTATAACTAGTTAATATGCGCTGAACCCCAGGGTGGCTCAACATTAAGTTTTTGCGCATCACCCTTTCAAACAAGACCACCATCAGGTAAAAATTATGAAAAAAATACATGTCGGAAGTTTGGCTCATCATATTTCCGAAAATAAGTGTTAAGCCAGGCAAAACGAATATGCCCTTCAATACACACCTATAACTAGTAAATATGCGCTTGACCCCAGGGTGGCTCAACATTCAGTTTTTGTGCATCACCCTTTCAAACATGATCACCTTCAGGAAAAAAAACCACATGTCGGAAGTTTGGCTCACCATATCTCCTAAACTAAGTGTTGAGCCAGGCAAAACGAATATGCCCTTCAATACAATACATGTCGGAAGTTCCTACATGTATTTTTTTCATAATTTTTGCCTGATGGTGGTCATGTTTGAAAGGGTGATGCACAAAAACTGAATGTTGAGCCACCCTGGGGTCAAGCGTATATTAACAAGTTATAAGTGTGCATTGATGCATAAAGAAAATAGTCAATATGATATAATATTGTCACATTTAAAGGTTCTGATTTACCCTGTTTTGTGTCAAAAAAAAGTAAACTCGTTTTGTGTCCAACCTCAGAACCTGGAAAGGTGACAATATTATATCATATTGACTATTGGTAAATCTTTAGAAGAAGTCCTTCACCCCTATCTTTTTCTTCTTCCCCCTATAGCCAACAAGCCTGGGGAACTGGCGGGAATACGTTTTTTTTGGGTTGGGGAAGCAAATATAACTGATTTATGGCTCCCCCCCAAAATCATCAAAGTCACTATATGTAAAAATCTAGGGAATTCCCTAAATTAGGGATTTCCCTAGATACCCATTGTTAGGGATTTTTCCTGAATTGAAATATGTATAGATTTGGACAATTTTGGGAGAGCAATAAATGAGTCGTGTCTGCCTTTCCTACCCAAAAACTCAAGTTTCCCATAAGGCCACCAAGCTTGCTGGTCATAGGAGGTCAAAGAAAAACCTAACCTTCCTAGCCAGAAGGGGCTGCGCCCCCCATGGACCCCCTAAGGGTTGCTAATCTAACCTCACTATAACCCCCGCAATAATACTAACCTAACCTCACTATAACCCCGCAATATTACTAACCTAACCTCACTATAACCCCCGTAATATTACTAACCTAACCTCACTATAACCCCCGCAATATTACTAACCTAACCTCACTATAACCCCCGCAATATTACTAACCTAACCTCACTATAACCCCCGCAATATTACTAACCTAACCTCACTATAACCCCCGCAATATTACTAACCTAACCTCACTATAACCTTTTAAAAGTAACTAACCTAACCTCACTCTAACCCTTTAAAAGTAACTAACCTAACCTAACTATAACCCCTTAAAAGTAACTAACCTAACCTCACTATAACCCCTTAAAAGTGTCTAACCTAACCTCACTATAACCCCTTAAAAGTGTCTAACCTAACCTCACTCTAACCCCTTAAAAGTAACAAACCTAACCTCACTATAACCCTTTAAAAGTAACTAACCTAACCTAACTATAACCCCTTAAAAGTAACTAACCTAACCTCACTATAACCCCTTAAAAGTGTCTAACCTAACCTCATTATAACCCCTTAAAAGTAACTAACCTAACCTCACTATAACCCCCTAAAATGTACTAACCTAACCTCACTATAACCCTCTATCACATCATTAAACACTTTATATATGAGTAAATAGTCCTTTCAACTTACGTTCAAAGTTGAGATACACTGTGACGGATGGCAAATGGCGCCGATGTTAGGCTACATGATGGGGTGATTTGTATAACTACGTATTAAGTGGTAGTTATCGACAATAACTATTTTCTATTGATTTTCTATTTAAGTCCAAGGTGGCAGGTTTAACAAGTGCAATAACCTTTCGTTTACAAAATGAGTTTGTTGCGCACACACAAATAAAAGTTCCTTTGGTTTCTCGTTATTACACTCCAAATCAAATCGCAGTAGCTACAAGACACCATCACCACTACCTTCTTAGCCTGTGACCGCCAGTGAGTGAAGTGAACCGGGGTGAACGGTTGAACCCTCCGCTAATGCGTGACGTCACTGTCGTGGCAATACTCGCCGAGTATTTATTAGCAGCATCAATATATTCCCCAATATGATTATTATGCAATATATATGCTTAAATATATCAGACAGGTTGATGTGGTACGAATTTAAAGCATTTCATATCCATATATGCAATAATTAATGCAAACTACCTGTTCCTTACACAGGGACTACTTATCCAGCTGTAGTCAAGGGTGTATTGCGGCTCAATCTAGCTAGGTAGCGCTCAGGACAGGATCTGACTGGACTTAGAATTTTTTGAGGCACCTCATATTTCATAGCGGCCGTGTGGGTTAACCAAGGCCGAGCGCACCCTGGAACCTTTACAGATGTGAAGTACAATAAGCATACAATACAGTGTGGTATTTCATTTAAGTCAAAGCCGGAAGGACGAGTTAAAAAGACTTTCCCAATACAGTTTTACTTTTTTAGTTGTCGCGAATAAGTAGATAGAATTGAATAAGCAATGATTACTTATTCGTACTTATTCAAAAGTCGAATCTGCACGAATCCGCGAATAAGTGATAAGTTTCTAACTTCAAACTGGTGAAGTTCCTCACAATTCTTATATTATTTCAATCCTATGATTAATTGTGATATTATAGGTGAATACCACCATAATTATACTACTATATTTAATGCATCTTAATTTATACCCAATTCTATAATAACATATACATAGGTGGAATTTTTATTCGTCTCCCTTTTTGACAAGGGAGGCGTCAAATTCTACCATACCATTCTCCTAATTAGAGAGCGGTTTTATTGGATAATTCCACAACTGGGGGCCGGCGAAAAATGAAGGTTTGCTTCAGATAATATGAACCCCTTTTATGAGGTTTCTCCAAGTGGTTTTACACTTTAAAGCAGCTTGCCTCCGAGATCGGGAATCCCCTAAGTTGGAATGCCAAGACGCAGACTTAAGAGTCCTCATTTACCTCTTCAGCTAACTCTAGGGGAATCAAATTATTTACCGTCCGCACACATCGTTGTCCCCTCACTAGTAACTCCACTGACCTCACAATCCCCTTTCCATCAGTATGCAATTTTGCTATTTTTACTAGAGGCCATTGCGAACGAGGCATATTTCCCCTAAGGATTACTATATCTCCTACCTTAATTGGACTTTGATTTTCTGGCTGTTGAGCCCCATAAAACTTTACCCTTAGACTCAGTAAATAATCTGCACTCCAATGCTTATCCCATGACCTTAAAATTTTACTTAAGATGTGATAACCTTGCGGAGATGTTGAGCCGGGTCATTTATAATAGGATCTTGTATATCTTCCCTTGTTTCTATTAAAGGAAAGGGTTCCAATCTTCTCCCATAAATTAAATGTGAGGGAGTTAGAGCTTCTATATTTACTGATGAATCATCTAAGTAGGTTAAAGGTCGGTTATTGATACGGGTCTCAATCTCAGTCACTATGATTTTCAGGTCTTCTAGACTTATCTTTGTCTTGTGGAGAGTTTTCCTAAGACAAGACTTAACTATGCCAATCATTCTCTCTGTGAAACCATTTTGCCAAGGAGGTCTAGTGGTAGTAAAGGTCCATGAGCATTTCCTTAACTCTAGAGATTTTTGTACTGATGGATGATTTAATATTCCTAACAATATGGGGGAGGCTCCTACGAAGTTTGTAGCATTATCGCTAATCAATCGCCGAGGACACGACCGCCGAGCCACAAACCACCGGAACACTTGAATAAAGGTTTCGGCACTTAAATCATCAGCTATTTCTAAATGAACAGCCCTTGTAGAGGTGCAAGTAAATAAGCAGATATATACTTTCTTGGGGGGAGCATTATCTCCTGTAGTAAGGCATATGGGAGGATGCAATAATAATCCCATAGTCAGACAGTTTTCTGCTGCCTTTAAGAAGTTGCTGGTACGTAATGATATGCTAGATATTGCGAGTGGTAACTGCCTCCCACTGGAATCTGTACCAATACTAACTGTACCTAGCCAGTGTAATGATGCAGTGACTCAACATTCAGTAAGGATCATAAACATTTATCTTGTTAAAAGCAGAGTTAAAGATGCAACCAGCAAATCAGATAATATAGAGGAAAATGGTTACGTTTAAATTCCCACTGCCTCACACTTATCAAAGTGCTCCAACAAAATCGTTGCCTACATTGCCGGCTTCGTGGTGCACAGTCTTGGCAAATCTTTGCATTGCGAGGCCTGTATTGACTCTCTGACCTTGAGAGACGCCACTGCCTCCTCCATCCACTCCCTTATCAACCTTAAAACCAATGGGAGATAAATGTATCCCACATACGACGTAATAGACATTTGTGTAACAACTGAAAAACTTGTTAGAGAAATCATGGCCAGCACAAAAGATCCACATTTTACACTGGGGAGAGTGAACTTCCATAAGGTGGTAAGTGCAGTCTTGCAGACTTCACAGTCTTTTCAGACAGACGTCAGTAAAAGCATATTCTTTAATCTTAGTGATCATATGTTTGACGCAGAGCCCCATGTAAGTCACTTACACTTAATAACTAAGGCAGTTGCCGAAAAATATCTGCAGGTGAGGTTTCACTGTACTGGGAAACAGATCACTGGCAAGTTGCAGGACAGAGTTAGAGTTAGGAGTCGCCAAATATGCACAAAACTAATTCACTTCACCGGCCAGTAGCATACACACACTTTCTCTCTCCATCTCTCTATGTACATATAGTCATTTAAGTAATATAATTTGTGTACTTATATTTTACTTTTTTATGTAGTTCTTATTTATGTCTTATATAAAAGTTATAATATATAATGATACATGTGCGTAATACCCATCCAACCTCCATGGAAATACCGCACAGCGCGTTGTGACAATCGAGTATCTGCCAATCGTGAGCGGGGCTTCAGCCCGACAGGCGGACCTCACTTTCTGGTGCAGCGCGGGGCTGGCAGGGCATCTCCCCTTATTCTACCTCCATGATATATACATATGTAACGAGAGAAATTACATTAATAGGGGAAGAGATGAAATAACAATAAGTTCCAAATAAGCTAACGAGGAATTTTCCTCCACGCCTCAGTCCTGAATCACGTGGTTAGGCTTACTATTTTTAGCCAGTAGTAATTAGACACGTAGCGAAACGAAGTGAGAAGGGGGGTTTACATTAGATAGCCTAGAACAGCTAGACGTTTCGCTCAGTTAGTCGCTGTGGTGAGGTTGATATTCTAGCCTGGTAAGGTATTTATAAATATTTGTTAACTAGAGTGTAAGGTGTGGCTTTACTGTGGATAGCCTTGTTGACATAAGGACTTCTGAATTGTAATCCCTAGGGTCCAAGGTATAAGTCGTTGGCGGACCTGGTAAGGCACGGTAAAATGTAGCTAGAGGTGGTGGACACTGTATCCATATTACAAGGACAGCGTGTTGAGGCCAGGGAAGAAGGAACAGAGAACTGAGTGAGAGGGAAATTTGCGAAGTGGGCATACACTACATTATAAGAACACGGCTTGAGCACGAGGTGTAACGTAAGTGAAACAGTGGTGGAGCGAAAGTTTGGAAGTGACTAACTAATTAGGATGACGACTTGAGTATTACGCATGCGTATGTTAATGTGGTAACAGTGCGACGAGGTTACCAGAGATAGTAACTATATTAGAAATTATATATATGTATAGTATATGTGTAAATACGATTAAATATATAATATATATAATATATATATATATATATATATATATATATATATATATATATATATATACATAGAGGACTATACTCTTGCGGGTAGACCCGCGCGGCGGCTCTCTTGGTAGTAGGCCAAGTACCGCACAACACAATTCAGAAGTGTTTTAAGCTCAAAATATCACTTTCACTTAAGATATTGAGCTGAAATTTTTACCATGGTATCTTCAGACTATATTTATTTGATTACTGAAGCTTTTAGTCGAAAAAGATTAGGCAGCTAGATGTGAGTCAAGAGAATGCAACGAAGTCAACATTCTCATTCATAAGGCTACTTGGGAACATATATTTGTTAAACCTCAAAATAAGATGTTTAACTGAAATTTTAACCATAGCTTTCCTAAACTATATATATATATATATATATATATATATATATATATATATATATATATATATATATATATATATATATATATATATATATATATATATATATATATATATATATATATATATATATATATATATATTATTTTTGAAGTTTGCAAAAAACACTTGATAGCACATAGTCAAAGTTGATAGTCAAAAGAATGCGGTAAACCCACTATAGTATACAATATACCATACCGCCTCATACACCATATTTTTATTTAGTGTAAATTGAAACATCTATTAATACATATATTTTAATGAAACCTCAACCATACAATGTTGACTTGATATATTTTGTTATATGTGAGGTCGTTTTAACATGTATTACTTCATTAGATCACATAAGTAGTCACTTATTTGGCATCCTACTTGTTAACTAATCAGCAGAGGGATTGCGTTGAAGCAGTCACTGTTTGCTCCCTACTCCTCCTTCCTCTATAACTTGTTTATTCCTGATGTACCTCGCTCTTCTCTCCTCACCACTGGGCGCCACTGACAGACACCTCAGACACTGACAGACACCTCACATACACTGACAGACACATCAGACACTTCACATACACAGACTCTGACTGACACTGAGACACCTAACATGTATGTACACATGACAGACCCCTCACAGACACTGACAGACTGACAGACACTGAGACACCTCACATACACTGACAGACACCTCACATACACAGACAGACACCTCACATACACTGAAAGACACCTCACAGAAACCTCACATACACTGACAGACACATCAGACACTGACAGACACCTCAGACACTGAGACACCTCACATACACTGACAGACACCTCAGACACTGAGACACCTCACATACACTGACAGACACCTCACATACACTGACAGACACCTAAAGTGAGGCTGACGCCCATTTCAGGGATACTAAGGAGAGCCTGCTTATCCACCTAAATTGTGATTTAGTACTATGAACTTTATCTAAGTGTTTGAAAACAATTGAACACAGCATTATGTTATGAACTTAATTCGTAAGCTTCTGCGGGCTTGTGCAGAGATTACCACGGGGTGTAAGGTAGCTATGTTATATAAAAAAAAAACTTTTACGGATCATCAGAGGGATTGCGTTGAAGCAGTCACTGTTTCAAGTCACTCTTTTCCAGTAAACCTTTTCCCACACTCCAGACATTCATAATTCTTAACACCCCTGTGTGTCAGGGTGTGTCTGGTGAGGTCACTCTTTCTAGCAATCTTTTTCCACACTCAACACATTCATAATTCTTAACACCACTGTGTGTCAAGGAATGTCTCTCAAGGTGACTCTTGTATTTGAATGTTTTGTCACACTGCTGGCACTTCAGCTTACTATCTGCCTTGTGTCCTGAACTGCCTGCCATGTTGTGTAGTACTGACGAGGCTCTCGTACAAGGACTCAGCCACCTCCTCGTCGGCATCCTTGTCAAACTGCCTGGCAGCTGTCAACTCTCTGGTAAGCTCAAGACCACAGTTTTGTGTCTCACTCGGTGCCTGAAACAGCTATGGAACTAGTGAAAAGTACAGCAATGATATGTCAGTAATGACATAATTAAAATATTACGTCATTATTGGCTTGTAGGGAATGATGAGAGAACGTTTAAATATTAAAATTTAAGACAAAAAATAAAAGTAGTGGTTATGTATATAGACGAATTTTTTTTTATAATATCTATATCTATATATGTGTTTAATTCTATGGCTTTTCAAACAAGAACAAAAGAAAATAAGCACTATTAATATTTTTTAAAGAAAATTCTTCAAATCGTTATTAAATATAAAAATTGGAAAATGGATGTTATATTTTTACTTAAAAAAAAACAAGAAACACTCACAAAATAACAATAGTTAATAATTAAAAAATTTATCTAATTAGATACAAAGTAGAATGTTTTTTACATGATTTTAAGACAAACATTATTCAGGCAAAAAGTTATTACCTGAATGAAGTCGTTATTAAGGAAACTTGGATCGTTGACCTTGTTGCAGAGATCTTTTAAAGTGGGCAATCTTATCAGTCCCCCATAACTTCGACCCGTTGTTCCAGGGGCCTGGGGGCTTGAAAACCATCCATTAAGGAAAAAAAAACTTAAGTGACCTTTTAGGCAAAATTTTTAAATTGTCATCAATTAATACTATTTTTTCTCTACTCACTATTCAATTACAGACCCTTCTACATTTTTTTTTAAAATATTTTAATAGAAAAAAATTTACATTGGCACACTCAAACATATGAAAATTATTTTGAATACATAAATCATGTATTATGTAAAAATGTATGCAGATTTAATTTTCATATGTAGGGGGGGTGGGGTCACACCAAAAAGGGGGGGATCACCTACAAAGGGCTACAACGCAAAAATTAATTCAAATTTCGCGCCACCATGCCACCAACGGATGCCGCCACCCTCAGTGAACTCATGCGAGAAAAAGGGGTAGCTTTAGCATCACCCCCGTGTTTACCGGGTAAGAAATTTTTTTTTTTCGTATTTTCCCTTTTTTATTTTTCGCCGTTCTTAATAGGTCTCAGTCGGCTGTGAGGGCGTGATTTTTTGGGGAAATTGCAATACGGGGATAACCGTATTGAATGTTATTGAGTAAAAAAGAGTGCATGCTTTCAAACCCGGCCGCGGGGCATTATTTAAAAAAAAAATTGGGGGCGCGGGGGATCAACGATGGGAAGGGGGGGGATCAACGTACATGAAATTTTAAAAAAACTATATTTTTGAAATCCTCCCAAAAACAAAAAACGTGATTGACTAGTATATTCCATGATATTAAATGGGGTGGTGAACTAGTGCTTTTAAAATTAAATGGAACATTTTTTTTTGTGGCATAAATTTAAAGGTGGTTGGAAAAAAAAATTTATGATGAATAAATAGTGTTATTATGCTATAAGCACAAAACTAACTATTATATAGTGTTTTATGTTATTGAATGATTCTAGAATATTTTTTTATGGTTAAAAAAACCATTTAACACGCATTTTTCGGGCATGACGTTGGGTTGATCCCCCGCATCACTACGTTTTTTGGAAAAATTATATATTTTAAATACTTAGAAAAAAAATAAGAAAAGTGACTGACTATGCATATTAGCATGATATTAAATGGTGGTGGTGAACTAGTGTTTTTAAAATTTAAATGGAACAGTGTTTTTTTTTTTGGGTGAAAAGTTAAAGGGTGATTGATTAAATTATGTGCATATCGTGTTATTTGCTAAAAAGACATGAACTAACTATTATAAAATGTTTTTATGTTTTTTAGAAGATTCTAGAATTAATTTTTTTTGGGTTAAAAAAAAAATTTAAAACACTCATTTTTTGGGGGCATGACGTTCGGTGATCCCCCACATATATTCCAGACTCATAGCCCCCCAAAATAATATGGGGCCTGCAAGAATCGCCTCTACACTTAAAAAATACTAAAAAGCAAAACCTAAACTAACCTAACTAACTATGATGAGTCTAATGTCATTAACTTTTTTCCCAATCTAACCTAACCTACCGCCATCACCGTCTCTCCCTCGCAAATATTCAAAAGAGCGACAAGCAGATGGACCGCACTGACCGGGAGGCTGCCTTTTAAAAGCACCGCGTGGCCACTAGCTGCAGCCTGAAAAAAGCCGCTGAAGATTAACATCAAGAAAAAAACCCTTTTGCTGTAATTTTGTTCTATTTATTTTCCATATCCCCCCAAAGTTTTTTTTGTTGACCCATCCCCGTTTTCTTTGGTCCCCCGGGGAGGGGTCATGCAAAAAGCCTCAGGGATGCTTAAGGGTTTAGATTTATAGATTTTAAAATTTTATTCATTTTTTTGTTAGCTTTTTTTGCCAGCAAGGGCCTTCAAAGTCCTAATTTTTTCTTTTTTTAAAAGGATGCCTTCAACGCTCTATTTTTAATTTTTTTTTGTCAACTTTTTTTCCCACAAGGGCCTTTTAAGTCCTAATTCATTTCTTTTGTTACAGGAAACCCCTTCATCATCGAAAAAGCTGTCGGATGGATTTACCTATAGGGGCTGTTGCTTCCCGTAGCAATAGGGTTTTCAGCCCCCCAAAAAAAATATACATTGCTGATTATACCATCCCGCAGCCAAGATTTTTCTAGCCTGCCCATGAACGATGTGCGTAGGAGGTGTACCATAGCCATAGTTGTGGGAGCAAGAGCATCCCTCTGCCCTGGGAAAAAGAAAAGGGGCGACAAGGGACTGGTACTATGCCTTCATGAACCCCGTAATCCAAACCTTGTTTGAAGCCCCGGAAAGGGCATGTCCATTGCCAGGTTTGTTCCCTTTCAACAAAGCAATGTGGAAAACCCTTTTTTAAAGGCTTACACATTGCTTTGGAGAAGTACACTTCCGCGGACCGGATATACAATTTGGATGGGGGTTTCTTGTCGCTGTTATAAACCAGTCAGGTTTGGTGCGGAGGCCACCAGTAGCCCGCAGGTAACTCGTGAACGCGGTGACAGATGACTTTTGTGGGCATTATAAATGCTGTGGGGGGCCCATCCCCCCCTTTTTTATAATTCCCAGATGCCGTGGAACCCCGTTTTCATGGGGAAACACGATTTTTGGGTTTCCCAAAAAGGGAATTGCTCCAGTGGCTGGATGAATGTGAATGCTTCGTGCAGACACTTCAGCATCTCCATGGAATTTTGTTCTTCTGTGAGAAAAGTTTCTTCTGATATGGAAAATCTAATGCACAGAACTTTCAGCCTGTTGAGTTTTTCGATAATGCATGGTATCGTGATTGTTACCTTGCCCCGCATACAAAACAAACTCCACCCTTGGATGGAGTGTCTTTGGTCCCCTTTAAAAGACATTCCTGCGTGCCCTACTGAACACCACGCGCCCCCATGCCCTAACAGCAATAACAGTCCACAAGTTGCCAGAGTTTGCTTCTGAGGGATGGGCCAAAACCCCTACCCCCTCCCAAAATTTCAGGGTTTCCGGCGACTGGGATTGGCCACTAAAAACGGGAACATCTTCCCAGATGATTGTTTTTTAGGAGCGCAGTAACGAGCGACCGCACCACCCGGGAAATTTTTATGGAATTTTCTCCAACTTCTTTTTGATGGGGAATTCAGATGGAGGGAGCGACTGGCTGAAGGGCCCTACTCAAAGCTATACCCCTTCCCGTGTTCTCCCCTGAATTTTGCCCCCACCCCCCGGGCCCCAGCCGACAGAGCCTGCCACCCCGAGCACCAGCACGACAGAGCCTGCCACCCCCGGGGCCCCCGCACGAAGAGCCGCCACCCCGGGGGCCCCCGCCCGACGCCCCCCGCCACCCCGGGCCCCAGCACGACAAAGCCTGCCCCCCCCCAGCCCCAGCAGACAGAGCCTGCACCCCGGGCCCCCGCAGATGCCCCTGCCACCCCGGGCCCGAGCACGACGCACCCTGCACCCAGGCACCCCTTCTCAACAGACAGACTTAACCCCAGAGTGGTCAGGCCGTTCCCTAAAGCAAACCTCTCCTTATGGGAAAGACGGGAAAAGGGGGGCGGGCCTGCATTTTAAAAACCGGGAAAAGAGGAGGGAAATCGACCTGAGGTTTGGGGAAGAAGGGCAGAAGCTAGAAAACAAAAAAAAGGCAGCGGCTGAAAAGAAAACATTTGGGAAAAAAAGGGGCCACAGCGGGGAAAATTTTGTGCCTGTCCCGGAGGAAACACCACTACGAGGGGGAGGTTATATGTCCGACTTTAGCGGACACCCCCCGGTACTCGGGTTAGGTGGGCGACGAGGGCACCCGACTGAGCATATACCCTTTTGCGCGAAAAAATCACAGGTGGGGACTTTTTCTGGTTTTGTGAAGCTGGAGGAGGGAAGGGGTTGGGCACATTAGGTGCTATGTTGCTCAGTGTTGGCCACATGGAGGAGGAAAATTAAACCCTTTCTTTTCCCCCGGATGAATCCCCTAACACCCGAGACCGTTCACCTTCCTACCACCTAGATAAGCTTCTTTGATCCAGAAAAAGTGCAAGGGTTCCGGGGACCCCCAAGGGCACACCAAACGGCTACTGGGGAAAGGGGTTTTCCCCCGCTGCATGCCTTCATGAATGCCTTCTGAATAGGAGCATAAAATACCAAACCTATCTTTAATAAAAGCTTTTATATGAGCTTTTTCTTTTATTTCATACCCAAAAATAATTGGGGGTGTCTAGGCTTAGATATATGTTTTATTTCAGGCAAAAAAAAACAATTGTTTGATGTAATATGATTTAAAAATATCAACGGGGCCCCCCCATACCTGATCCGGGTCCCCCCCCGTGGGGGGGACAACCCACGAGGTGCCAAAAAATTTTAAAAACCTTAAATGACCCTTATTATTGAGTTAAGATTCATGAGGGTACCATGGGGGCCATATTGTGAAATTTGTTTTGGGGGGACAGTGTGCACTCTCCGGGAAAAAATGGATTTTTTTTTGAATTTTTTCCACAATAGTAGGTGTCCCCCCCCCACCCCCTTGTATGTAATTGTAAAAAAAAAACACATCGGAAAAAGAAAAACTACAGACATATAAAGTAGAATGTATGCATAAAAACAAAATGGGTCCCTAGAAAAACGTTTGAAACCCCTGCTCTCACCCTCCGGGCTGCTTTCTTGAGATGTAGGGAACAGGCAGGTGCTTAAAAACCCCGTTTTCACGCCCGTTTTCGCCTGGGGAGCTACCTCCCCCTAAGACAAGGAAGGAGAGAAGAGACTTTCTCCCTTCCTCTCTCTCTCCCTTCCTTTCCCTTCTCTCTCCAGGAGAGAGAGAGAGAGAAGAAAAGGGAAAAGGGAGGGAGAGAGAGAGGAGAGAGAGAGAGAGAGAAGAAGAGGGGAGGAGAGAGAGAGAGAGGAAGAGAGAGAGAGAAGAAAAGAGAGGAGAAACGCGAGCGCCAGGCGTAAAATTGGCTTCTCCAAAAACTGTTCAGCCCATCTCCCGAGTCCTGTTTTTAGTAAATATGAAAAAAAGTGAAATATCCCCAGGGGCTAACCCACCAACCGAATAAAAAAACGAATCAATAAAGGAAAAAATTTTTTCCTTCCGACCCTTTCTTCTTGAACTGGGGAAGGCTAGGGGGTAGCTGCTGTTAAAAGGACATTCTGTACTTTGAAAGGGCTCCCCCCTCCTGAGATTTTCTGGAGACATCATTTGTCTTTCATCTCACAAGACAACACTTGTAAACCCTTGTTTTTAAGAGTGTAGGATGCGTAAATAAATCCTGGGCAGGAGCACTTTGCTGAATGGCTTCACAACACTAAGGCGAGGTTTGAACAAAGGGCTTTACAGTAAGCTGCAGGCACAAAAATTATCGTACCGAAAGGCCACAATGATTATTGTATTTTCCTATGGAATATTATCATATCTTAAGATATCAATACCCATACCTTCATTGTACCGTAAATATTCTTATTTGTTAAAGAAAATGTATCATATTAAGTAGCGATGTGTTTTAAGAGTGGCCTACTACGCGAGAGATGATCGGGAAAATGTGCTCAGTCTGCCCTCAAGAGTATAGTCCTCTATGTATATATATATATACGTATATGTACTATATATAAATGTATATATATATACATATACTATAATATATTATGTATATATATATACATTTATATATAGACATATACGTATATATATACAATACGAAAATATACTATACGTATAATAATACATCGTATAGATAATACAATATATATATAAACATATAATATAAAAAATAATAATATATAATTAACAAAATATATAATCTATTAATTAATATAAATATATTAAATACATTATATATATATTTATTTTATATATATATACATATATAATTATATAAATATTAATATATATAAATATATATCTATATATATATAAATATATAATATATATATATAATATATATACATATATATAAAATATATAATATACAAAATATAATTATATATAAAATATATTATATACATATATATATAATAATATATATATATTATATAATATATATATATAGAATAATATATAATATATATATATATATATAATAGATATATAAAATATATATATCTATATATATATATATTATATATAATATATATATATATATACATATATTAAATATATAAAACATATATATATATATACATATATATATATACATATATTATATATATATATACATATATATATATATACATATATATATAAATTTTTACATATCTATATATTTTAATCATATCTATCTATATATATATATATATATATATATATTTTATATATATATCTATATATAATATATATATATATATATATATAATATATATATATACATATATTAAAAATACATATATAATTTTATATATATATACATAATATAACATAATAATATATATATTATTATACTACATATATATATATATTAAAATAATACATAAAATATATATAATTTTACATAATCATATATAATATATACATATATAATAATATATATATAATATTACATATATATTTTAAAAATACATAATTATACTATATATACTAATATAAGCGAAAGTGTGTTCTGTCTGTCTGTGTGTCTGTGTGTGTTGTGGTATAGGTTCCGGGCCCCCCTGGCGGAAACACCTCATATGGCACATTTTTGGAATCAGGGTTTACCAGGGGAAGGTCATAAGCCCCCTTATGAGATGATCGATCACTTCATTTTTTTTTTTTTTTTTTTTTAGCAGCCTATTAGCGAGAATTGTGAAAAACAAAAGTGGGTTGCGAGAATTGAGGAAGCCTTGATGTAGGGTGATGGGTAATGGGTGAGTGAATGGGTGGGGTGATGGGTAATGGGTGGGGTGATGGGTGAGTGAATGGGTGGGGGTGGATGGGTGATGGGTGAGGGAATAGGTGGGGGGTGATGGGTAATGGGTAGGGAATGGGTGTGTAGTGATGGGTAATGGGTGGGAGGTGATGGGTAATGGGTGAGTGAATGGGTGGGGGGTGATGGGTAATGGGTGAGTGAATGGGTGTGTGGTGATGGGTAATGGGTGAGTGAATGGGTGGGGGGTGATGGGTAATGGGTGAGTGAATGGGTGGGGGGTGATGGGTAATGGGTGAGTGAATGGGTGGGGGTGATGGTAATGGGTGAGTGAATGGGTGGGGGTGATGGGTTAATGGGTGAGTGAATGGGTGGGGTAATACATACATTTCTACATCCATGATTTCAGGAAAGTTAGAAGGGCTATCTGGAGAGTCCATGTTTGGTGGGCCGAAGGCCCACCATACACAGGTGGTGGGCCGAAGGCCCACCAATAGCCCTCCGCAGGAGCTAGCCAAAAAGTCCGCCCGGAGGCGGCTTTGCGGCTAGTTTATATATATATGTATATATATAGTATAGTAATATATATATATATTATGTATATATATATATATATATATATATATATATATATAATATATAAATATATTAATATTATATATATTATATATGTATATATATATATTTATTATATTATATATTATATGTATAATTAATATTATATTATGTATATATATGATATAATATATTATATAATATATATATATTATATAT
>JACEEZ010000865.1:15000-22771 GCA_016584305.1 Chionoecetes opilio | reverse complement strand
AAACCTTCACCTTTTTTGAAGGGGAAGAAGTGGGCTGTCCCAGATGGAGGAGGAGGAGGAGGAAAATTTTGTACTAGTAAATGCTATTTTTTTTTTATGTGTTTTTGTTTCGAAAAAAAAATTTAAACTTTTTTAAAAATAAGGTAGCTCATTGATTCTTTGGGAAAAATTATTTTTTGGGTTTTACTAAAAAAAAAAGGGTTACCGGACTGTTGCGGACTTGATTGCGGGGCTAAAATTTGTTTTTTTAGGCGTTAGCTTTTAGGGGTTTGCGTTAGGGACCGGGCGAACCGGGAAAATTACGGATTAGCGATTACGGAATGGCCAACAAATTTAGCGGATTGCGATTACGGACTAACGAAAAATTGCGGGGGCCCCTTTGTACTCTATCTACAAAACTATTATTTTACAACAAAACTACTACAACTACTACTATATACTACTTCTACCTATTACACTACCTTACCTTACTACTACTACTACTATTTAGTTACTCCTCTACTAATCTTTTTCTCTACTACTACTCTATACTATGCTATACACTACTATTACTATACTACTACTATACTATTATACTACTACTACTACTATTAATTCTACACTATACAAACAAATACACTACACAAATTTTACTACTCCCTTTTTTCTATACTACTACTATTGCTACGATTGCTACTGCAAACTCATACTACTACTACTATATACTACTACTATACTCTCTTCTACTATTTTTTTTTTTTTTTTTTTTTTTTTTTTAATCCAAAAGGGAAACGGCCAAGGGCACAAAAAAATGGGTAACACAAAGCCCGCTTATTTTGCCCCCCTATAAAGAAGAAGAAAAAGGAATAAAATACAAAAGAGGGGTAGGCCAATTTATCGGGAGGGGTCTTGTTACTCTTCTTTTGAAAAAAGATTTAAGTCTAGGAAAGTGGGAAAAATAGAAAAAAAGGGGAAAAGGTTCCAAAATTTCCGGAAAGGGATGAAAAAGTAAAGATACTGATTTTAACTCCTGCTTTAGGAAATGGACAAATAGGGTGAAATGGGAAAAGTCTTTTGCGCGGGCTGCGGGGGTTTGGGGGGGGCTGCAGTTTGCCCCAAATTAGAAAGAGCAGTGAGCATGAAAATAAAGGTAGAAAAAGGCAAGCAAAGCAACATTGCGGTGGTATTTAAAGATTGAAGAAGAGGGGGAGGAGTTGATGAGACAAAAAAGTTTTTGGGACTAAAACCCTTTTTAGGAGAGCTTATGAGTGGAATCCCCCCCAAACATGTGAGACTCCCTCCATACAGGGGCGGATAAGGCCCCTGTGGGAGCAAGCAATTGGGAGGGAAAAAAAAAAAGGCCCGCAGCCCCCCAAATAGCACACCTAACTTTTTTAAAAGCTTTTTTACCCTAAAAGGAGATGTGAGTTTTTCCGGGTTCGGGATTTTTAGTAAAGGATGGGCCCCTAAATGTTCTTTGTAAAAGAAGGAGACAGTTGAGTGTCTTTGAAAAAAGGGGGGTAGTTATTGGTGGGTTTTTTGTCGAGTAGATAGGTGAAAAAATTTGGGGTTTTTTGGGGGCATTAAAACAAAACGGGGTTTTGTTTGGAATTACGACCACAAATTGAGGGTCGACAACAACTTTTAAAAAATTATAAGGTTGTTTAAACGTGAACTCACCATGCGAAACCCCAATTTCCCTCCCTTAATCTGCTATGATCCCCTTTTTAGCTCTAAAAAAGGTAAAACTCAGTTTTTTGGGGAGGGGGGTTTGAAATTTTTGCTTGGTTGGGATCTCTACCCGGGGGGAAGTTTTGGGGTCCGATGTGGTCAGAGTTGAAAACAGGCTGGGAGTGGAACTCGTAAACTTGCGTGGGGGAGGGTTAAACCTCCACCAAAAATGGCCGCGATGGTTGGGGGCCCGACGAAGCTTTTTCCCCAAGCTGAGCCGATATTATCAAAGTGTGTTTTAAAAAAATTTACCCCTTTCTTAAACCGTTTGATCGGTTAACATTTACTCATTTTAAATTATGATTTGACTAAAACCTTTGTGTATATATAAATCAGCCCGCTCCTCCAATTTTCTGTCTAGTGGCTCCCCGGGGTTACTAAATTACCCCCCACTGAAAAAAAATTTTCGGGCTTGGCTCGTGACCGCCACTTATTTGTTCCAATAATTTTTTTACTCCCCCATACGTGGGTCACTCAAATTTTTAAATACTATGTTAATCCTTTGATTTTGTGGTATTATAGATAAAACCCACCAAATTTATTTTCTAATTACATTTAATATCCCAAATCTATTTTTAAATAAATACATAGGGGGAAAATTTGTGTTCGTATCCCGAATTCCTGAGGGTTTAAGGCCCCAAAATTTCCCCCTTTTTCCCAAAATTAAACCCCTTAAATAAAAATTTAAGGGGTTTTTTAGTGGAAAATTTTCCACAAGGGGGGGCCGGCGAAAAATAAAAGGGTTGCTTAAGGTAATTTGCCCCCCTTTAATGAGGTTTTTTTTCCCCAAGGGGTTTTTACATTTTAAAAGCAGCTTGCCTCCGAGGTCGAGAATCCCCTAATTTGGGCCCTGCCAAGACCGATTAAAGCCCTTCATTTCTCTCTTCCCCTAACTCTGGGGGGATAAAATTATTTCCGCCCGGTACCATCTTTGGTCCCCTTCCCAGAAAATTTCCCCGACCTCAAAACCCCCTTTCCCCCCCCATTATGCAGTTTTGCTTTTTTTCCTGGGAGGCCATTGCGAAACGGGGCATATCTCCGAAAGGATTACTATATCTCCTATTTTGATTGGACTTTTTTTCTGGCTTTTTGGCCCCATAAAATTTTTCCCCTTGGGCTCAGTAAATAATCGGCCCTCCAATGCTTATCCCATGATTTAAAAAATTTTAAATTTAAATTTTTGAAAAATTTCCCCGGGAAGATTTTAAACCCGGGGGCCCTTTTTTTTTGGATTTTGTATTTTTCCCCTTGTATCCAAATTAAAAGGAAAAGGGTTCCATTTTTCCCCCAATAAATTAAATGCGAGAGGGGTAAAGCTTTTATATTTACTGATGAAATCTAAGTATTTTTAAGGGTCTTTTTTGATACGGGTTTTAAAAATTTTTCCGTCACTATAGTTTTCAAGCCCTTCTGGGACCTACCCCTTTGTCTTGTGGAGATTTTTTTTTTAAAGACAAGACTTGACGGGGGCCAACCCTTTTTCTTTCTGTGAAACCATTTTCCCAAAGGGAGCTCAAAGGAGTAGTAAAGGTCCTGGGCATTTCCTTAACCAGAGATCTTTGTACTGATGGAGGGTTTTTAAATATTTCTAACACAGGGGGGAGGCCCCTTACGAAGTTAGTAGCTTTATTGCTAATCAATCCCCCGAGGAAACACCCCCGAGCCCAAAAACCGCCGGAACACTTAAAAATAAATTTTTTCGGCCCCTTAAAAAATCACAGTTTTTTCTAAATGAACACCCTTGAAAGGGGGTGCAAGTAAAAAAGGGCAGACTTTAAAACTTTTTTGGGGGGGAGTTTTATCTCCTGTAATTATTTTTCCCCCAATATAGTAAAAACATCAGCTCCCCTCAAAGGTTTTTTTAAGGATTGAAATCAATCCAGGGGGGATTTGGGGGGGGCCCCGGGGATAGGTGTCAGTATTCCCTCATATCTCTTGCATTTGTTTTACAGATTTAAAGGTAGTTTTTAAAACTCCCTTCTTCCCCCTGCGGTTCCAAAAATTCCCCCCTTGTATAGGCTAATGTTCAGCCATTCCACCATTTTAAAGATTTTCCCCCTGAGATGCATCCATATCAATTTAGAAGATGATGACGTTTGGGGGAATTTAAAACTTTGGGATTTCGGGGTTTTTATGGGGAAAAATTCAGCTTAAAAAATTTTTCCTCGACACCTAATGGGCCCTGGGTTTCTAGGTACAGACCTAATGTTTTGAAAAGTTTGTTCCTACGGGGGGGGGCCCCAGGCTAAGATCAGATATTCCCTCAAAAAAATTCCTTTTTTTTGTATTGTTCTAACCCAAAATTTAAAAGGGCCCAGAAACATCTCACTTTTAAATTTAAAGACAAAATTTAGTAGTTTTTAAATAGTTTGTTTTTAAAAAGGAAAAAATTTTTTTTAAAATCCAAAACCCGGATCGGGGGATCAATATAGGTTCCATGTTTATACTTCTGATATTTTTGATTTAAACTATAGACCTTTTGATTGGGCCCTTCTTTTTATTTTTCACCCAAAGTAGGCCCTTTTAAAAACCTTTTAAACCCTGTTATTTTAAATTGGGGTATTTTTGTTCCTCTGGGCCAAAATACAGCTGGGTTTTCCTTGGTGGGCAACATGATTATATTTAAAAAGGGGAACCTAAGTAAATTTATTTCCCAAACACTTTCCTGAAAATAAGGGATTTTGTGTTATTTTTCATAACCAGTGTGGGCCCAAATTTCCCACATCGGTCCACAGATATCTTCACTAATTTGTAAAAAATTGCTTAATTTTTGAGCAAATTTTTAAGTGCCAAATTTTTAAAAAGGGCAGTCAGTTTCCATTTGAGGCAATTTTTTGGGTTTTAATTTTTGGGGCCCAACCCCGAGCCTTGGGACTAATTAATTTCCAGGTTTTGGAAAATAATGTCCTTTTTTTATGATTTATGCCCCTTTCCATTTTTTCGTTTAAAATCTCCTTTAATTGTCTTAAATGATCTTATCATAGCACTCCAATTTAACGGTTTTTTAAAAATTTCGGTTTTCTTATTTCCCTATTTAAGAGGCTTTTAAAACTATGTGAAAATTTGGGAAAGGGGTTAACACAGGGGAATTTTTTTAAAAAGGGGGGTGACCTATTTCCAATTTACCATTAACAAAATTGACAGTGTGATCATAGTGACAGGGGTTTTTTGATCCCTTTTTCAGGTAACGGCTCGGGAAATTTAACCGATATTTTTCTAGACCCCATAATTTGTGCACGGGGATACCCCCTTTTTTCCCCTTAATCTTTAAATCTGAGTGGGAAAAAATAAAGGGCCCCTTTCTAGCAACCAAAGGGGTTGTGCAGGCTAGGAAGGGCTTTCCCTCTTTTTTTTGGTTGGTGAGTATTTTGTGGGATAGGTCCCTTTGGGAACTTTACCCCCCGGCCAAAATTTGGTGAACATGGAAATTTGTTTTTTTGGGGAAGGGACTTTACTTGGGAATCGGCCAAAAAATAATCGGGCGCCCTATTATTAACGGGTTTTTGGGGCCCATCAACATCTTAAAAGGGTTTTTTCAAAAACTAGTCTAACCCCTTTTTCTCTTTCAAATTTTCACTGTAGTTTTAAGTCCTTTTACCCGTTAAATTTAAAACCGATGCATTAACTACGCCGCTACCCCACACTGATTGCTAAAACCCCAATTTAACCCAAGGGGGGGCGCACAATGTCCCAAAAATTTGAGCTTCTTTATTAACCAAAAAAGCCCCAAATGGCTAAGTTCACCTTGCCTAAATTTAAAAGGGGGTTGGGAATAAAGCAAAATATCTCTCCACCCAATAAAAAATTTTCTTTGTGCCCCCACTGTCCCAAAAAAATTGTTTTAAAAAGGCGGGTCTACCCTTATTGCTCACCCTTAACTCTGGCCCTAGGGGCAAACGGATGAAAATAATCATCCCCTTTTCTGCCAATTTAAAAAAATGTAGGGTCTGTTCTCCCCTCCCCATTAGGACATAAGGGTACGTGATGAATGGATTTTTTTAAAACTTTCCCAAAAAGTACCCCCGGCTAAAAAGGACAGGGTTTTATGGCATTTTTTACCCACTAAGGCAGGTTAGGCGTTACCCCGGTCTTTTAACTTTTGTTTTCCCCTTGGGAAAAATCTGGGTAATATTACAAGGGGAGGGGGGGATGTTCTTCCCCGCAGAAAAACACATTTTTTTTTTGACTTTTTACTTGAAAAAAAAACCCCATATTTTTGAAAAGGCACCTGTTCTTTTAGTAGGTCTTGGCGATGGTTTTTTCCGGGGGTGGTCTGCTTTACATTTTTTTACCCGGTTTTTTTTTTTCACATCGTAAATTTAGTAGGGAAGGGGGGGATAACCCACCCACCAATGAGGGTTCTCTAAACCTTAAGGTGGGTGATATCGTGATTAACTTTAGGTCTAAATTTCTTTAATCTCCCTGTGGGGGTTTTTCCCGGGTCAATACCTTGGGAAATGTTTTTCCCCTCTTTTAAAAAAAAACCCCCTTTTTAATTTTCTTGACCGTTTAAAATAATTTCTATTTTCCCTTTTTTTAAGCGGTTTTCGCATCCTGGTTGGTAATTTTCCATATCATGATACTAAAACCCTCCAGGCTGATTTTTTGTCAAGGGGGTTTTTGCGCCTTTAAGGGGCCCCTTGGGTGCAAAATTAAAAGGGTTTTTCTAACTCTTCCAAATTTTCTATGTTTTGAGAAGGGCTCAGTAGATTCCCTTTAAATTTTTCAGAAAAGATTTTTTTTGCTATCTGATCTTTATCTCATAATTATCTCTAAAAATCCCTTTAGTGCCACATTATAATTGGCATCTTCCCACGGTTAATTCCTTACCAGCAAATATGCAGGAAACCCCTCAACCCGACCTAACAAATAGGTTAATTTATGCAACCCCTGTTTTGATTTTAGGGCCTATCATTTAATTAAATTTTAATTTATCCCCGAAAGAATACCAAATTTTTAAAACCCCCAAAATGGGGCAATGACAAAAACTGGTAAAATTTAAGTTTGGGGGAAAAAGGCTTTGGCTGTGGGTTTCTGATCACACACTAAAATTTTTTATATGTGATTTCTGTTTCCAAATATTTTGGGAATTTTTGATCAACTTGGGCCCCGAATTTTAATTTAATTTTTTTATCCCCAGCTTTAAAAATTGAAAGTAAGCCTCTTCATAATTCTTCCTTTTGTTTTTAGCCCTTACCAGAAAAAGACTTTAAAAAATTTTTATCTTTTAGGGTTGTCCCAGCTGCTTCATCAAAACGTTTTTATAAACGTGTCACCCAAACCCAATTTTGCAGCTAATGATTTAAATCCCTTTCCCCCCTTTAAATTTTTTTTTATTTAAAAGATATGAAAAAAAAAAAAAAAAAAAAAACAAAATTGGATAAAAAATTTATGCGTTAGGGGTTTCCCCAAAATTTTTTTTAAAAAACTAGGGTGGATGTGCCGTTTTGACTCGGCCTGAAAAAGGCGCGGAGCCAGGCCATTAAAAAATCCACCACTTCATTTAATTTAAATAATTTCTTAAAAATTGTTGGGGGGAAGGAATCTTATATGCGGTTCTTTTGTCGCGGCTAACTTGTGGCTCAGGGGCAGGTACGGTTTGGGAGGTTCCCGGGGGGGGAGGTACGGCGGCCCAAGTTTTTTAAATTTTTTAAAACCAAAAAGGGGGCGGGGGGGAAAATAGGTTTTTCCCCTTTTATCAGACCAGTTTTCCCCCCTAGTGCTTGGAAACCATCCCACTCCCCCTTTTTTTCAACTTTATGAAATTTATGAAAATTTGGGTTTTTTAAAATTTAAAAAACCCCGCCTAGGGCCAAGTACGCCATCCGAGAGAGTCGGGGCCCCCAAAAGGGTGGCGTTAAAATGAAATACTGCATTTGGGCCTTTTAATTTCTTCCTCCCTTTAAGGCCCTATTTTTTTAGAATCTTTGACCCTAAACATGCTGAGATGGCTCACCAGGGGAATTTTCGAGGAGATCGATTTGGGCCCTTCCCAGGTCTATAAAAAACACTCCTACAAAGACGTGACACTTCTTTCTCTTTTTTTTCCCAAAACCTTTTA
>JACEEZ010000865.1:0-7500 GCA_016584305.1 Chionoecetes opilio | reverse complement strand
CATAGTGGCAGAATGATAGGATATGAAAAATACTAACTACACTACCACTACCACTACAAACTAATCGATACGGGGGACTAAATATGAATTCGCACTATAAATACCCATTTACTTTACATTCGCGTCAAGTCTGTTTTTAATGTAGTTATTGTGCTGGCTTCGACAACATTGCTGGTACTTGTTTTCCCTTGATCGACGACTCAAACATTGAAATAATTTTTACGGAGATCGGTGATGCAACGTTGACCCTTTAGTTTTAAACCATTATTTCTTGTTGTCACTTGAGTTGAAAGCTCGAATAGGTTCTCTTGATTAATGACATCAAATCCTTTTAGGATCTTAAAGGGTTTTTATCAAGTCCCCACGGATTCTTCGATCCTTTAAGGAAAACATATTAATTTTTCCCCAGTCTCTCTTCATAAGATGAATTTCGTAGAGATGGAATTTTTTTTGGTTGCTCTTCTTTGCACTGATTCCAATTTGGCTTTATCTTTTACGAACAGGGCCACCAGAATTGAACGGCATATTCCAAGTGCGGCCTAACCAAGGACGTGTATAATTGTGTCATTACTTTCGGAGTTTTATGTTCAAAGTAGCGTTTAATAAAGCCAACATCATATTTGCCTTTTTTAGTGGCAGCTAGGCAATGCGGACTGTTTCAGTTTATTACGATGATGACACCTAAATCCTTTTCTTGCTGTACTTCAGTTAACGATTATTTTGCATTTGATAGTTATATTGAGGTTATCGTTGCCCATATGCATTACTTTACATATATCGGGGAATTGAATTTTAATAGCCATCTATCATCCAGCTGATAGTTTTTCGAGATCACTTTGTATGAGTTCGCAGTTTCTCTAGTATATGCTTTACCCCCTAATTGGTGTCATCTGCAAATTTCGATATTTTAGATACAAGTCCGCAGTCCAAAATCGTTGATATATATATCAGAAAAAGAGTAGGACCCAAGACCGAGCCCTGGGGGCACCCCACTAGTAACATCTAACCAATCAGATGCCCACCATTTATTACTACCCGTTGTTTACGATTTGAAAGGCAATCGCCAATCCATGAACATAATTGCTCTCCTAAGCCATGTGCCCTTAGCTTGGTCAACGGTCGCTTATGGGGAACTGTATCGAAGGCTTTCTGAAAATCAAGGTATATTACATCCGAGGGAATTTTAGCGTCCCAGTTTGAATAAATGACATTAAAAAATCGAGTAGGTTTGTTAAGCAGGGTCTTTTATTTCGAAATCCATGCTGGGAGTTTAGTATTGTGTTATTTTCATCGAGGGAAAAAAAAACTATTTGGGCCCGTAATATTTTCTTAAATAGTTTAACAATTACAGACGTTAGACTAATTGGGCGATAATTCCTGCGAGGCTCTTACTCCCTTTCTTGAATATCGGTGGGCACATTAGCCAATTTCCACATACTAGGAACATTTTTGTCCATTAGCGATTTATTGAGAATACCTTTAATGGGAGCGAAAGTTGACTGTGACATTTGCGAAGTAATCGCGGCGAAATTT
This sequence comes from Chionoecetes opilio, assembly GCA_016584305.1. NCBI lineage: Eukaryota > Metazoa > Arthropoda > Malacostraca > Decapoda > Majidae > Chionoecetes > Chionoecetes opilio. The sequence goes on along the minus strand of JACEEZ010000865.1, from coordinate 5,967 downwards.
CGTCCACCCCCACGGATTTTTTCTGGGTTGAGTTTCTGCAAATACTTTGATATTTCGTCTACTGTTATCTCTCCTATTTCCAATCTATCACTTTCGAGTCCCGCATACATGGTTACTGGTTCTGGTAATGGGCTTCGTCTTCTTTAATAAATTCCGCATTAAGTATCATTTAGACGCATGCCATGCTCTTATTATCATTATCCAATGTTATTTTTATCTTTCAGTGGCCCTTGTTTTGAACGTTTTTCTTACTTCGAAGTATTGAAAGAACCTTTTGGGGTTTTTTTTGGATTCCTTGCAATTTTTTTCTCTCATACGAGGAGGAGGAGGGGAGGAGGAGGGGAGGAGGAGGGAGAGGGAGGAGGAGGGGGAGGAGGAGGAGGAGGAAGGGATGGGGTAGTTTTTTTTATATATTTTGTCTCTTTTTCCTACTTTCGTGTGTGTGGTGTGTGTGTGGTGGTTGGTGTGTGTGTGTGGTGCGTGTGGTGTGTGTGGGGTGTGTTTGTGGTGTGTGTATGTGTGTGTGTGTTGTGTGTGTGGTGTGTGTGTGTGTGGGTGGGTGTGTGTGCGTGTGTGTGTGTGGGGGTGTGTTTGTGTGTGTGTATGTGTGTGTGTGTGTGTGGGTGGGTGTGTGTTTGTGTGTGTGTATGTGTGTGCGTGTGTGTGTGTGTGTGTGTGTGTGTGTGTGTGTGTGTGTGTGTGTGTGTGTGAGTGTGTGTGTGAAATTTAGCATTCTCTCTCTTGCTAGTAAATGTCAAAAGAAAGATTCAAACAGTCATGAGTTTTAAGTCAGTCAGTCAGTCAGTCAGTCAGTCAGTCAGTCAGTCAGTCAGTCAGTTAGTCAGTCAGTCAGTCAGTCAACCAGTCAGGCAGTCAGTCAGTCAATCAGTCAATCAGTCAGTCAGTCAGTCAGTCAGTCACTCAGTCAGTCAGCCAGCCAGTCAGCCAGTCAGTCAGTCAGTCAGTCAGTCAGTTAGTCAGTCAATAGTTTATGCTACAAAATACGAGGAAAAGAGGAGGAGGAAGAAGAGGAGGAAGAAGAAGAGGAAGAGGAGGAAGAAGAGCTAAATATAATATCTTACCATTCTCCCTCTTCCTTCATTATTAGAGTGTTACAATTCCCATTTATTCTTTTTTCTCGCAAGGCCTTGGTTCTTTTTCACATTTCCCAGGAAAAAAATATTTGTAAACGAGTAACTTTATTTTTATTTCTAATTTATTATTTATTTCTAACCGTTCAAAAACAATAATGTAATTAATATATATAAATTTCTTATCCACAAAAAGGTTAAGGTTTATATATATATATATATATATATATATATATATATATATATATATATATATATATATATATATATATATATATATATATATATATATTTATTTCTCCATAGGCCTAAATTTACACTAAGCCTACAAAAACAACACTAAAATATATATAAAATTAATTAAAAAAGACATGTAAATGTTCGTCCGTAATCAAAAAGTATTCAAAAGAACAAAAGAATATTTTGTTGTTTTGTGTTTTGGAAATTCCTTTCTTTTCTTTCTCTCCACAAGGCTAACTGAAATATTAAACTCTCTCTCTCTCTCCTCTCTCTCTCTCTCTCTCTCTCTTCTCTCTCTCTCTTCTCTCCTCTCTCCTCCCCCACTGACATCATAGATGACGTCATCTGAGTCCCCAATGACTATTGTGGCCAGTAGAGGCCGTCATCAGGCACAGGCACCGGCGGCCTGCAGCCTGCGGAGCGCCCCGGCCGGGGTGAGGGCAGCGGCTTGAGGTAGGTGTCAGTGGCTACGCCACTGATTAGGAGAGTATGAATAACCCAGCAATCTTTGTTCACAGTCTTGTCCACGCGAGCTGGCTCGCGATCGCCAGTTTTCACCCTCGCAGTGCGAGCTTGGAGCTCATTATTACCAATCTTTGGGCAATGCTGGGACCTCACACAACACACACACCCATCCCCTTGCTCAAGGGGGACAGTAACCGCCCGAATTTGTCAAGTGAAAAATCCCCGGGAGCATGAGGATTCGAACCACCTACCCACAGAATGGGAGCCCGTCACGTTATCAACCTGACCATCGCGCGGTGTACCTGACCATCGCGCGGTGTGTGTGTGTGTGTGTGTGTGTGTGTGTGTCTGTCTGTGTGTGTGTGTGTGTGTGTGTGTGTGTGTGTGTCTGTGAGTGTGTGTGTTTGTGGGGTGTGTGTCTGTGTGTCTGTGTGTCTGTCTGTGTGTGTGTGTGTGTGTGTGTGTGTGTGTGTGTGTGTGTGTGTGTGTGTGTGTGTGTGTGAGAAAGGGTATACTAATCTAATCTCTAAGTATCCATTTGGTATTTTCAATTATATCTTTTTTCCTTCAATCGCTTTCTCTTTCTTTCTTTCTTTCTTTCTTTAATTCCTCCTCCTTTCTCTTCCTATTCTTTCCTTTCTCCCCTTTATTACCTTTTATTTGATCCGTTTTCTTATTCTTATTAATCCTTTATTCCTCTCTCTCTCTCCCTCTCTCTCTCTCTCTCTCTCTCTCTCTCTCTCTCTCTCTCTCTCTCTCTCTCTCTCTCTCTCTCTCTCTCTCTCTCTCTCTCTCTCTCTCTCTCTCTCTCTCTCAGGATTGTTATTTCCGTTCGAATACGTAATGTTTTTAGATGTGTTTTTTGTAGTAGAGAGAGAGAGAGAGAGAGAGAGAGAGAGAGAGAGAAGAGAGAGAGAGAGAGAGTGTGTGTGTGTGTGTGTGTGTGTGTGTGTGTGTGTATGATGTGTGTGTGTGTGTGTGTGTGTGTGTGTGTGTGTGTGTGTGTGTGTGGGGTGTGTGTATGTGTGTGTGTGTGTGTGTGTATTCATTTAGTTGTATTCATCTAGTTGTATTTTACAGGGCCAGAGTAACGCTCGTATGGCCCAGTCTCCATATCAACATTTTTATCATTCATCTTAGTGGTTAGTGTTGGGGGAAGCCACCAAACCCCGGGGAGGGGGGTCAAAAACCCCGGGCAACCCCCGGGGTCCCCTTTCACTGCTGGTGGAAAGGGGTCGGGGTTTTTAAAAAATCGCCTCTGTCTTCGCTCCGGCCCGGGGATGAACCCCGGGGCTTTTCGGTTGTGAACCGAGCGTGCTAGCCACTACCAAAGGGGTACCCAAATTGGGTGTGTGTGTGTGGGTGTGTGTGGTGTGTGTGTGGGGTTGTGTGGTGGTAAGAAAAAATGGAGAAACAAAATAAAAGGGAAGGAAAAAAAGGGAAAGGGGAAAGAAGAATGGGAGAGAGGAGAGAAGGAGAAGAGAGAGGAGAGGGGAGAAGAGAAAGAGAGGAAGAGAAGAGAGAGAGAGAGAGAGGAGGAAAAAGAGAGAGAGAGGGAAAAAGAGAAAAGAGAGAGAGAGAAAAAGGGAGGAGAGAGAGAGAGATTTTAAAACGGGACTTCCAAGCCTTGTTTTTACTTTTTCAAGGTTTTGTAGTAGAAAAGTAGTAGTGTAAGTAGTAGTGTGTAGTATATACAGTAGTAGTAAAAAAATTTAGAGTAGTAGTTTTTGCGTAGCAGTAGGGGGGTAGAGTATAGTGTAGTAGCAGTAGTATAGTATAGTAGGAAATAGTGTAGTAGTAGTAATAGTATATTAGTAATAAAATAGAGTTGGGAGTAGTAGTAGTAGTGTAGTAGTAATGTTAGTGTAGTAGTAGTAGTAGTAGTAGTGGTAGTAAGTGTAGTGCGTATAGTAGATAGTGTAGTGTGTGTAGTGCGCGTATGAGAGGAGAGGAGAAGGGAGAAGAGAAGAGAGAGAGGGGGAAGAGGAGAGAGGAAGAGAAGAGAGAGAGAAAAAGGAGAGAGGAGAGAGGAAAAAGGGAGAGAAGAGGGAGAGAAGAGGGGAGAGAGAGAGAGAGAGAGAGAGGAGAGAGAGAAGAGAGGGGAGAAGGAGGGGAAAAGAGAGAGGAGAGAGAAGAGAAAAGAGAGAGAGAGGGGAGAGGAGAGAGAAGAGAGAAGAGAGGAGGAGAGAGAGAAGAGAGAGGAGGAGAGAGAAAAGATTAAATCGTTTTTCTTCCAAGCCATTGTTGTTACTTTCAGTGTTATTGTAGTAGTATGTAGTAGTAGTAGTAGTATGTAAGTAAGATATGTATAGTAGTCTTCACAATCGTACTAGTATAGGAACCGTAGTAGTAGGAGCAGTAGTAGTAGTAGATTGTGTAGTAGTAGTAGTAGTCTTAGTAGTAGTAGTAGCAGCTAGGTAGTAGTAGTAGTAGTAGTAGTAGTAGTAGGAAGTAGTATTAGTAGTAGTAGTAAGTAGGAGTGCATTAGTAGTAGTCGTAGTAGTAGTAAAGTAGTAGTCAGTATTAGTAGTAGTCAGTAGTAGTAGTAGTATAGTAGTAGTAGCATAGTAGTAGTTGTAGTAGGAGTGTAGTAGTATCGTGTAGTAGTAGTATGTAGGAGTAGGGTTATCGTAGTAAGTAGTATAGTAGTAGTAGCATATTAGTATTAGTATTTAGTATTAGTATTATTATTATAAGTAGGGATTCAGTAGTAGTCGGAGCATTAGTAGTAGTAGTAGTAGTAGTAGTAGTAGTAGAGCAGTAGGAGTAGTCTAGTAGAGTAGTAGTAGTAGTAGTAGTAGTAGTAGTAGTAGTAGTAGTAGTAGTAGTGAGAGCAGTAGTAGTAGTTAGAGTAGTGGGTAGCAGTGTGAAGTTAATGTACTGTAAGAGTAGTGTAGTAGTAGTAGTAGTAGTAGTAGTAGTATTTGTAGCAGGTAGTAGTGTAGCAGTAAGTAGTAGTAGTAAGTTAAGTGTAATAAGTAGTAGTAGCAGTAGTATGATAGCTGTAATAGTAGTAGTAGTAGTAGTAGTAGTAGTAGATAGTAGTAGAAAGAGTAGTAGTAGAGTAGGAAGTAGTCAGTAGTATATAGTAGTAGTAGAGATATAAGTTAAGTAGTAGTAGTGTAGAGGCTAGTATCACTAGTAATCAGAGCAAAGGGCTTCAACCTCAACAAACAAGAATTTGTCGATGCCGTTGCTCTGAGGTACGGCTGGCCAGTGGAAGGACTCCCCAACACCTGTGTGTGTGGATCCCCCAACAACGTAGACCACACCATGACGTGCAAAAAAGGGGGGATTCGTGTGTATCAGGCACGACGAGGTGAGGGACCTGACAGCCAGCATGCTCAGGGAGGTGTGCCAAGACGTCTCCACCGAGCCAACCCTTCTGCCTCTAGATGGGGAACTCCTGCGGTACAGGACAGCCAATACCGCCCCTGAGGCTCGCGTGGACATCTGTGCTCGGGGATTCTGGACCAGAGGGCAGCGGACCTTTTTGGACATCCGGGTCTTCGACCGATGGCCGCCTCCCATCGTGAGCTCTCCCTCGAGGCTGTCCACCACAGGAACGAGCTGGAGAAGATAAGGGCCTATGGCGATAGGATCCTGCAAGTCGACCAATGGTACCTTCACGCCCTGGTCTTCACCACATCTGGCGGCATGGCCCCCAAGGCTAGGAGCTTCTACTCAAGACTAGCTGACTTGATGTCAGTAAAGAAGCACCAGCCAAGGAGCTCCGTCGCCGCCTGGATGAGGTGTCGCCTCTCCTTCTCCCTGCTTCGGTCTGCCCTCCTGTGTCTCAGGGGTACGAGATACTCCACTCCCTCTAACACGGACATAAGTGACCTCGATTGCGAGGCCACATTGGTAGAGAGTGGGATAAGGGTGGATAGGTTAGGAATAGAGTAGGTTTATAAATTTAGGGGTAGTTAGTTAGTAAATGTATGTATTTTTAGGGGTAGTTGTAAGGTTGGATGCCACAGTCAATAGCGAGGTGGGGCTATGGCGTACCCGCCGCAAATAAAGAGGCGGTGGAGGTATATTGTAGTAGTAGTAGTAGTAGTAGTAGTAGTAGTATAGTGTAGTAGTAGTAAATGTAGTAGTAGCACAGTAGTAGTAGTAGAGTAGTAGTTAGATAGTAGTAGAGTAGTAGTAGTAGTAGTAGTAAGTAGTA
>JACEEZ010000864.1:20000-28192 GCA_016584305.1 Chionoecetes opilio | reverse complement strand
TATTTGTTTTCTTCCTACGCCGGAAAATATCATGTTTTGTCTTGTTTCTGCTTCACCTTATTTAAACATGATATTGAAGATGATTATTTAAGCGATATTCTTTAAGCTTTTATTGAATACGTTTTTTAATTAGGTATTTTAATGACAATTCTTTCTAGTTTCCTTCTCATTTACGTAGTGGTAATGATATAGATGGAGATCATTAGGATATAAGAAATCCCATAGGTGCATTGAGGTATAAGTTAATTAATCATGTAATGTGTCCCCATTTTAATGCAGGAATTACTGAGTCTGCGATTAATCATTATGCGTGAGTATTTAAGGATTATTTTCAGTAATTGTGATTATAGTTATTGTGTCCTTATGAATGTTATGATGAATGAATGTCAAAAGTCAACAATGTACCCAGGAAAATTATTTTACTTATTATTTACTAATGTTGACCCAAGTTTGGCGTCTATGCAACATTTATGGATTATTAGGTGTGAAACCACCTCCACCACCACCACCACCACCACCACCACCACCGCTAGTATCACTACTACCACTACTACCACCATCACCACCACCACCACCATCACTACCATCGCTATCATCACCACCACCACTACCACCACCACCACCACTACCACCACCACCACTACCACCACCACTACCACCACCACCATTACCACCACCACCACCACCACAACAACAACCACCAATATCACCATCACCACTACCACCACCACCACCACCACCACCACCACCAACGATAACAACAATCAAAACAACAACCAAAAAACATTGATATACGATATATCTATCAATCATTGGGGGCATACGCCGGGGGACGCGTCGCCTCTCCCACCCTACGACGCCACTCCCGGGGGTCACCACGCGCGACTTCCCATGCAGGCTCCTTTCCCATACCAAGCAACTCTCGACAGGAAACATCAACTTGCCCCAGCCACGAGCCTTGTGGGCGCCCCCTTGGCCTCCTCCACACCGGATTGTCTCTTACAGATACAACCCGATGGGAAGGATCGGTTTCAGGGTAGCGTGCCACATGCCCATATAGCCGAAGTTGGCGCTGACGGACTATGCAGGTATTAGGCCTCGATTCAGTCTCACGGTGCAATCGCTGATTTGACACGTAATTATCCCAGCGATACCCCATGATTCTGCGAAGACACTTATTACAAAAATTGATTCGTATCTTCAAGTCACTATTTAGTGTCCATGTCTCACAACCATAGAGTAAGACAGGGATCACAAGCGACTTGAAGATCCGGATCTTTGTCCTCCTGCACAGGTACCGACAACGCCAAATACTCCCGCTGAGCGAGTCCATAACACCGTGGCTATGCCAATCCGCCGTAAGACTTCTGAACTGACCCGCCGTCATTATGGACTGCGCTACCAAGGTATGTAAAACTTTCCAAGATCTCGATGTCCTCGCCACACGCATGAACAGACTGTACTGCTTCATCTAGTAAGTCTCCAAACACCTGGACCTTGGTCTTGAGCCAGGAGACCTCAAGTCCCAAAGGCTTTGCCTCCTCGTGCAGCGCCTCGAGAGCCATCACCAGGACCTCCAGCGACTCAGCAAAGATTACTGCATCATCGGCAAAAACAAGATCAGTGATCTTGGTGTTGCCGACGGATGTTCCACAATCACTTAGATCTACAACCTTGTCCAATACCCAGTCCATACAAGCGTTGAAAAGTGATGGGGCAAGGACGCACCCTTGCCTTACTCCTGTATTCACAGGAAAGAAGCTGGATACACCTGCCCCACACTTCACAGCACTCTCAGTCCCAGAATACAGACCAGTTATCAAACCAATAGTCCTTGCAGGAATCCCTCGAAGTCGCAGAAGATCCCAGAGTGACTCACGATGCACTGAGTCAAACGCCTTCTTGAGATCAACATAGGCTGCAAGCATCCCCTGTCGAAACTCACGTCGGCGTTCCACCAGGACACGAAGCGCTAAGATACGGTCGTTGTTGACTTACAGGCGTGAACCCAAGACTGCTGAGGTCTCTGATGCTTCACCAGATGACTGCGAATTCGTGTCAGCAATAGATGGGCAATCACCTTGCCTGGTACGCTGAGCAGTGTAATACCGCGGTAATTGTTGCAGTCCTGACGGTCCCCTTTCCCTTTCCAGATAGGGACGACCAGCCCCCTTTTCCAGTCAGGAGGAATGGTACCTGATTGCCACACGGCAGTCAGGACAGCATGCAACCCGCGGATCATGGCCTCACCCCCAGCTTTGAGGAGCTCCGCACTGATATTACAAACACCAGCTGCCTTTCCACCCTTCAACTTTGCTACAGCCTCTCTGACTTCGTCAAGAGAGGGTGCGGTTTCGTCAATGGGAGGATCGGCATCCACTGCCTGTAACCCAGTGGTGTGAAGCTGCTCAGTTGGAGGGTCCACCGTATATACGATATAGGTAATCATAATATGAAAATAACAACAATAATAGAAAAGATACTAAAATTAAGGACATATAACATTGAATCACTAATACAATATGTTAATGAAATACTGCTATCAATCCTGGTATTCATTTATATTTATAATTCAACATGATAAGATTATATGTTACCGTTGGACAATACATGAAGAATTGGAACATGAATTAAGCCCCATTCACACATTCTAGAGTAGCAAGCCGAATAGCGCCGAATCCCAAATCGGCGTCTACTCGTGGAGAAAAGGCGACACTGACACCCGACACTGTTTTAACGGTCGTTTCTCGTGTACCAAATCACGAATTAGTACGCGTTGGTACGACTTTGCTAAGAGTTTGTAGAGATAGTTACGAGATCTTACGAGTGTCTCCACGAATCTGTACGAGTCACTACGAATTGGTAGAAATGTTAACTTTTTTATGACTAATTACTACGAGTCGCTACGAGTTGATATGAGTCATTTACGAGTTGCTACGACATTGCAAGAGTTTGCTACGAGTTTGTACGACCCTGTAGATTGACCTGACTGTGGACCTGACTGACCTGGGAGGGAAATCTTTATCTCGTGTGAGACACAGGGTCATCTGCACCTCACCCCGGGAGGCAGATCACAAACCCCTGGCTGAAACCCCCGTTACCCATTCACTACTGGGTGGACAGGGGCTTGGGTGTTTTTAATTAATTAATTATGGAGACCGCCCATTTTTTTCCGCTTTGCCCGTGGATCGAACTTCGATCTTCGAAGATTGGGACTTCGCGGTTGTGAACCGAGCGTGTTAACCACTATACGACGGAGCAGCCGTCACTACGAATGAGTCACTACGACACTAGTTGAGTCACTACGAATAGGCAATGAGTCGCTACGATAAATGACGAGTCGCTACAAGTTGATACTAGTAGTTACGAACCGGCTACGCATTCGCTACGCATCCAAAAGTCGTGACCGTTGCGCGGCCAGATTTTGAGCATGTCCCAAATTTCCCGTCCCTCGCACGCATACCCAAGACACATCGCGACCCTGCCACGACTCTCACTATTGATACGATTTGATGGCGACTATCCACGAGTACCTACGAATGCGCCCACGTGTTTTCGCGAGTAACGAGTCGCCACAATTCTGCGCGCTACTCTAGAATGTGTGAAAGGGACTTTAGAAGAGAGAGAGAGAGAGAGAGAGAGAGAGAGAGAGAGAGAGAGAGAGAGAGAGAGAGAGAGAGAGAGAGAGAGAGAGAGAGAGAGAGAGACACAGAGACACAGAGACACAGAGACAGAGACAGAGACAGAGACAGAGACAGAGAGACAGAGAGAGAGACACAGAGACACAGAGACACAGAGACAGAGACAGAGACAGAGACAGAGACAGAGACAGAGACACAGAGACAGAGACAGAGACAGAGACAGAGAGACAGAGAGAGAGAGAGACAGAGAGAGAGAGAGAGACAGCGAGAGAGAGAGAGAGAGACAGAGACAGAGACAGAGAGACAGAGAGACAGAGAGACAGAGAGAGAGAGACTGAACCTGCTCTTTGCGCTCACAAATTAGCATCATATAAATGTGTTATTAGTGAAAGAAAGGTAGAACACACACACACACCACACACATACACACACCACACACACACACAAAACACACACACACACACACAACACACACACACACACACACACACACCCCACACACACACACACACACACACACACACACACACACACACACACACACACACACACACACACACACACACACACACACACACACACACCACACACACACACACACACACACACACACACACACACACACACCACACACACACACACACACACACACAAAACACACACACACACACACACACACACTTGGCCCAGTACAGATACAAATTAGAACAAAACGTCACACAGATTGACACACACACACACCCCAACATACACATTTACATTAACTTCTTCACCCTCACGACCACTTCATCTCTTCACACCACACACACACACAACCACACAACCACACCCACTCGCGGCATAATTCCATTATGCAAATTTTGTTGTGTTTAAACCTTCTTTAATTTTGCCAACTACCCCAAGTCATATTTTTTGTTTAACCCTTTTTTTTTTCTTTCCCTTATTTGTACCTTGTTTTTCTTCTGTCTTTATCTCTTTTATTCTATTCTTGTTCCTTCTAATTTTTTCAATTTATTTCGTTATTTTTATTAATTTGTTTGCCACCTCTTTCCTGTCGATTTTCCTTTGTTCCCTATTTTGTTTATGCTTTTTGACCTTTTTTAATTTCCTCTTAGTCATTGTTGGTGATGTTGGTATTTTAGACCTAAACCCCCTTATTTTGCATGCCCTTATTTACGTTGTGTTTTAGTTTCTCCAGTACATTTTTTCTAATTGCTTCATAATTTCTATTTTCCCAATTTTGTCCTTTGCCCCATTTTTGTCTTTCTCTTTTTTATTTTCTCTACTTTTAAAAATTTTTTTCGGGGGTTAGTTTATTTATATCCATTTTACCTTTTTTATATATATTGTTTGGTACATTGTTTAACCATTCTTGATTCCCCTAAATTTCTTNGAAATCTTTATCTCGTGTGGACACAGGGTATCTGCACCTCACCCGGGGCAGAACCCCTGGCTGAAACCCCGTACCCTTCACTACTGGGTGGACAGGGCTTGGGTGTTTTTAATTAATTATTATGGAGACCGCCCATTTTTTTCCGCTTTGCCCGTGGATCGAACTTCGATCTTCGAAGATTGGGACTTCGCGGTTGTGAACCGAGCGTGTTAACCACTATACGACGGAGCAGCGCCGTCACTACGAATGAGTCACTACGACACTAGTTGAGTCACTACGAATGGCAATGAGTCGCTACGATAAATGACGAGTCGCTACAGTTGATACTATAGTTACGAACCGGCTACGCATTCGCTACGCATCCAAAAGTCGTGACCGTTGGCGGCCCAGATTTTGAGCATGCCCCAATTTCCCGTCACTCGCCACGCATACCCAAGACACATCGCGACCTGCCACAACTCTGCCCACTATTGATGATTTGATGGCGACTATCCACGAAGTACCTAGGGAATGCGCCCAGTGTATTGCGAGTAAAGAGTCGCCACAATTTGCGCGCTACTCTAGAGATGTGTGAAAGGGACTTTAGAAGAGGAGAGAGGGGAGAGAGAGAGAGAGAAAAGAGAGAGAGAGAGAAAGAGAAGAGAGAGAGACAGAGAAGAGAGAGAGAGAGAGAAGAGAACAGAGACAAACAGAGACACAGAGACACAGAGACAGAGACAGAGACAGGGGACAGAGACAGAGAGACAGAGAGAGAGACACAGAGACACAGAGACACAGAGACAGAGACGGGAGACAGAGAGACAGAGACAGAGACACAGAGACAGAGACAGAGACAGAGAGACAGAGAGAGAGAGACAGAGAGAGAAGAGAGAGACACGAGGAGAGAGAGAGAGACAGAGACAGAGACAAGAGACAGAGAGACAAGAGGACAGAGAGAGAGAGACTGAACCTGCTCTTTGCGCTCACAAATTAGCACATATAAATGTTTATTAGTGAAAGAAAAGGTAGAAACACACACACCACACACACACACACACACACACACACCACACACACACACACACACACACACACACACACACACACACACACACACACACCACACACACACACACACACACACACACACACACCCACACACACACACACACACACACACACACACACCACCACACACACACACACACACACACACACACACACACACACACACACCCCACACACACACCACACACACACACACACACACACACACACACACACACACACACACACACACACACACACACACTTGGGCCCAGTAATTGGATATGCAAATTTAGAAGCTTGTTTGAAACGTCATTTAATCAGGTGATTGCCAACGTAGACCCCAATGTCATACTCATTTACATGTTTAACTTTTTTTCGTTCTTTCCCTCTATTTCGTATTCCTTACTTCTATTCTTCTTCTATTCCTTTTATTCCATTTTTTCCTTCTCTCTCTTTTCAATTTTTCTTCTTATTTTTTTAATGTTTCCAACCTCTATTCCTCGCGGATTTTCCATTTGTGTCCATATTTTGTTGTGTGACATTTGTGACCTTTCTTTAATTTTCCTTCTTCCAGTCATTTTTTGTTGTTATTCATCCTAATTTCTCCTTATTCTTGCATGCCCTTATTTGCACCGTTGTGTTTTTCTTCTGTCTTTCATCTCTCTTATTATCTATTCTTGTTCCTCATAATTTGTTTCATTTAATGTTCGTATTTTCTCCATTAATTTTGTCCTTTGCCCTTCATCTTTCCTGTCTTTTCTCTTTTTCTCATTTTTCTTATAGCTTTATTAAACTTTATTTTTATCTCTAGTGGTGGTGTTGGTGATGGTGGTGGTAGTGGTTTCAGACCTAACACTCAACAATGTTAGTGTTGTAAAGATGCCAAACTTGGATTAATATAAGTAAATAATAAGTAAAATAAGTTTTCCAGAGTACATTGTTAACTATTGACATCATAACATTTCCCTTATTTTTCCCCTTTTTGACCCCCATTTTCCCCATTTTTTCATGTTCCTTTGCCCTTTAGTGTTTCTCCTCTTTCTAACTTTCATTAATTTACTTTTTCCATTACTTACCCTTTTTTATATCTCTCTCGTGGTCCATTTTCTCACTCATTCTTTCCTTCTGTCCCCTCTATCTTCTTTTTCCCTTATTTTTACCATCTCTTTTTATCTATTTTTGTACCCTTTTACCCTTCTTTCTCTTCTTCATTCTTCCCTCTCTCTCATATTTTCTCCTTTGGTACTTAATATTCGCCATTACAGCAGTTATGTCGGGAAATGTGCGCGGATGTGTGTCATTGATCGCCCAAATCCTCAATTCCGGACCGTTCATGAGCTGCGTGTTTCGTGGATGTGTCTGTACCGAGTCATGTGTTAGGTGGACTTTGGCCTTCTATTTTGGATGCGCCAGATAATTTAGTGCAATGAGAAGCTTATTTTTATCGTGTGTGTGTGTGTGTATTTAAGTGTATTTTAGTAGTAGTAATAGTAGTAGTAGGAGTAGTAGTAGTAGTAGTAGTAATAATGATAGTCGTAGTAGCAGTAGTTGTAGTTCTAGTAATAGCAATAGTAGTTGTAGTGGTAATAGTTGAAGAATTATTATTATTAGTAGTAGTAGTAGTAGAAGTAGTGAGGGTACCATTAACAATAACCTAACTTTACTAAACCCTTACAAGTTGAATCAAAACCGAAAATATATACAATTAAAAGAGGATTAAAAATAAGTATATTTTTTTAACCCATTATTTAGATATCAACGGAGTAGGCATTTACAGTAAGAAGAAGTCGACGTCACATATCCAAGATTAAAAAATGAAATCATCTGAATGTAAGGGAGAGGAAAGATGGAGAGGGGGGGAGGGTAAATGCTAGAGAGATGGAGAGCAAGGAGGTCCAAGAGTGCATGGGAAAGGGAGGGAAGGAAAGAGGAAGGGAGAGAGGAAAAAACATGAGAAAGACGGGAGGAGGAAGAGTGTATGTCGATGGTAATCTTGAAAAATTGCAAATATCACTGTCAGATAGGAAGTACAAGGGTGAAGAATGGCATGGAGGAGGAGGAGGAGGAGGAGGAGGAGGAGGAGTTTGAACTGGTATACGATGGGAGGGAAGAGGGCAGAGGAAGACATT
>JACEEZ010000864.1:2500-15000 GCA_016584305.1 Chionoecetes opilio | reverse complement strand
AGTGCGAATTGTATCTAGTTCCCCGTATGATTTGTTGTAGGGTTTTGTGGGGAGGTTGTGTTAGTATTTTTTATATCCTATATTTGCACTATGAAAAATTTTCCCTGTTCCTATCCTCTTTAGGGACATGGTTTTTTAACGGTTTTTTAAAAATTGTGTTGTAGTTTTAGTTCGCAGATACACCCCCGTATGACCAATGGTCCCCTTTTTGGGGGGGTCGGTACTCCGTAATCCTATTAATCCTCCCCCTTTTTCCCTTTTTTTTTTTTTCCTCCTCCCCTCCCTTCCCCCTCCCTTTCTTTTTTCCTTCTCCTCCTCTTATTCCCCTTCTTTTCTTCCTCCTCCCTCCTTCTTCCCTTCCCCGCTAAGGGGAAAATATAATAGAAGTGAAAGTTTTTTTATATTTTTTTCCCCAGTAAGTCTTCAATTTTTTCATTTTGTCCCGTCCATCAGTACACGAAAACATATTGGTGTTTTCCAAATTCTTATCTTTATTTGTTCCCCCTAGGACCTTTTAAGTTTTGAATCATATTGTACCCCCCAACAAATTTTACGCTTTCTTTGGGGGCTCTCTTCTCTCTCTCTCTCTCTCTCTCCTTTCTCTCTTCCTCTCTCTCTCCTCTCTCTCTCTTTCTCTCTCTCCCCTTCTCTCTCTCTCCTTTCCTTTTTTCTCTCTCCTCTCTCTCCTCTCCTCTCCTCTCTCTCCTCTCTCTCTCTCTCTCTCTCTCTCTCTCTCTCTCTCTCTCTCTTCCCTCTTCTCTCTCTCTCTCTTCTCTTCTCTTCTTCTCTCTCTCCTCTCTCCCCTCTCTCTCTCCTTTTCTTCTCTCTCTTCTCTCCTCTCTCCTCTCCTTCTCTCTCTCTCTCTCTCCCTCTCTCCTCTCTCTCTTCTCTCTTCCTTCTCCCCTCTCTCTTCTCTCTCTCTCTCCTCTCTTCTCTTCCCCTTTTCTCTCTCCTCTCTCTCTCCTCTCTCTCTCCTCTCTCCTCTCTCTCTCTCTTCTCTCTCTCTCTCTTCTCTCTCCTCTTCTTCTCTCTCTCTCTCTCTCCCCTCTCTCTCTCCTCTCTCTCTCTCTCTTCTCTCTCTCTCTCTCTCTCTCTCTCTCTCTCTATCTCTCTCTCTCTTCTCTCTCTCTCTCTCTCTCTCTCTCTCTTTCTCTCTCTCTTCTCTCTCTCTCTCTTCTCTCTCTCTTTTCTCTCCTCTCTCTCTCTCTCTCTCTCTCTTCTCTCTCTCTCCCCTCTCTCTCTCCTTCTCTCCTCTTCTCTCTCTCTATCTCTCTCTCTCTCTCCTCTCCTCTCTCTCTCTTAAATTAGCATTAGGCCGTCCTACACGCTACATCTGCTGACCTCTTATTTTAGCATAAAGTCCATAAAAGAGTTACGACTCAATGGACAAAGGCTTTGACTTTTTCTCTACATGTATAATAACTTGTATAATATTAAGGCCAATAAAAAAAAATTATCAATTAAATTAAAAAATTATCAATTATCAATTATCTCTCTCTTTCTCGATCACTGTCAAGTTTTTATCTCTTATCGATCCATCCATCATTCACATGTTGGACATTTCGTAAAATACTGTTCCATCCTGAGCTTTTTTTTCCTTTATTGTAAAACCTTCGTCAAGGCATGGGCGAGATTCCCTATACCTTCTATTCATATTATGTCGGACCCGGTTAGCTTCTCTGTATCCTGGAACCCGTCATGTTTTATCAGCCTTTGGTGGTAGTAGTAGTAGTTGTGGTGCCGCCCTTTGTATAACCAGTCCCTGTCTCAACACTGCCACTCCACTATTTTTCCGCCATTGGCACATAACAAGCGTCAACGTGACAAATTATGTGTTAGATATGGTCAGGGCTGCGCGGCGCTTATCACCTGGCGAAGAGCGGACGCCGGACAGTGCTTGCGTATAGGCTGTTAAGGTGATGGTCTTGGTGGGTGGTTGATCCTATAGTGTTTATAAGATATCAAGTCACTTTGGATAGGCTGGTGATAAGCGTAAGGAAATAATTGGAAATCACAAGAGATAAATTCCTTTTCACACCTGGACCCGAAGGCCCATCCACCTGATGTGATTAGAAGCAGACTGGTGGCCAGACTGCCAGACACACCCACATACACACACATGTGCACACACACACACACACACACACACACACACACACACACACACACACACACACACACACACACACACACACACACCCCACACACACACACACAAAACACACACACACACACACCCCCAACACACACACACACACACACACACACACACACACACACACACACACACACACACACACACACACATATTAATAGACTCAGAACATGGCAATACAAAATAAATGCCCTAAATACTAAGCAATAATTTGATCTCACCGCATATTAGTATCAACAGTTTAAAAATTATCTTTACTACTACTACTGTAGAAACTCAAACATTCCTTCCTTCCTGCAACACCTCGAAGATGAATTCTACTATTTTTTTTTTTATCATAAGACATAGTAAATATTATGAAGCCTCCGTCGCCTCGAGCTTCATGGGGTATTTAAATAGAACGGCAGCCTTTTATAAGTATGGGAGTATAAGGACGTCATAGGGTGGTCACGCACGTGTGTTCTCGGGGACCTCCACTTCAGCGCCGAGGTTACTTTGTTATAAATGTTGTCCTGCTGGGAAAATAGACTAGATGATGAGGAGCAAGGAAGGTATCTTGTTAGACCTTGGAGACAGCACGAGGACGAGGGGAAGAGGAAGCTAAGAGGGGATAAGGGGAAGAGGTCTAGCAGGGTAAGGAGACCAAATGTGTGTAAGGCTTAGACTCAAGGTGTCGAGGGGAGTGCAAGAGGAAAGGAAAGAGGCTTAGAGAAGAGGAAAGGAAGGAAGAGACGACACTGCAAGAATGGAGGCGGGAAATACCATGTCAGCATATGGAATGGGCTTATTTTGTGATATTGTTCAGATAAGTAGTTTGAAGTAAGGTGTAATGTTAAATATGTACGTAGTTGCCTTTCACTGTCGTAATAGTTGGAGTCTCTCAGTTTCATAAAAGGAGGATGGAGGTCTTAGAGAGAGAGAGGTAGAGGTAGAGGTTGATGTAGAGATAGAGGTCGAGCTAGGTAAGGTTAGGTTAGGTTAGGTTGAGGTTAGGTTGGGTTGAGGTTACATTAGGTTAGGTTGAGGTTGAGCTTAGGTTAGGTTAGGTCAAAGTCGAGGTCGAGGTTGACCTCGAATTCGAGGTTTAGCCTCGAGGGCGACCTTAACCTTAACCTCAACCTAACCTAACCTAACCTAACCTAACCTATCCTCAACCTCAACTTCTCAGAGAGAGAGAGAGAGAGAGGTAGAGGTCGAGTTAGGCTAGGTTTGCTTGAGGTAGGTTAGGTTGAGATTGAGCTTAGGTTAGGTTGAGGTCGAGGTTGAGGTCGAAGTCGACCTCGAGGTCGAGGTCGATCTCGAGTTCGAGGTTGACCTCGAGTTCGAGGTTGACCTCGAGTTCTAGGTCGACCTCAAGCTCGACCTAGACCTACCCTAAACTAACCTAACCTCAATCTCAACCTCAACCTCTCAGAGAGAGAGAGGTAGAGGTCGAGTAAGGTTAGGTTAGGTTAGGTTGAGATTAGGTTAGGTTAGGTTGAGGTTAGGTCGAGGGTAGGTTAGGTTAGGTTGAGGTTAGGTTGAGGTTGAGGTAGGTTAGGTTGAGGTTGAGTTAGGTTAGGTTGAGGTTGAGGTCAAAGTCGACCTCAAGGTTGACCTCGAGGTCGAGGTTGACCATGACTTCGAGGTTGACCTCGAGGTCGAGGTTAACTTCGAGGTCGACCTCAACCTCAACCTAACCTAACCTAACCTAACCGAATCTCAACCTCAACCTCGCAGAGAAAGAGAGGTAGAGATCAAGTTAGGTTAGGTTGAGGTTAGGTTAGATTTGGTTAGGTTTAGGTTATGTTGAGGTAGGTTAGGTTGAGGTTGAGCTTAGGTTAGGTTGAGGTCGAGGTTGACCTCGAGGTCGAGGTTGACCTCGAGGTCGAGGTTGACCGAGTTCGAGGTCAACCTTGAGCTCGAGGTTGTTACGTGACGTGGACGTTACTAGCGGTTGCAGCAAAGAAGAGCTTTTATGTGGCTGCGAACACAGGTGATGGGTGTTGACGGAAGGAGACAAGGCTTTATATTCCTTGCCTCGCATCCTTAGTGCTCACCCCCTCTTCACATCATCATATCCTCTTCACATCCTCACATCCTCTTCACCCCTCACATCCTCTTCCCATCCTCACATCTTCTTCACATCCTCACGTCCTCTTCACCCCTCAGTCCTCACCCTCTCTACACATCCTCAGTCCTCACCTTCCTTCATCCCCCTCTCATTTTCCTTCTTCATGATCCATTTTCATATTCCTCCCATTTAATCAGACAAGGCTTTATATTCCTTGCCACTAATCCACCCCCCCCCCTCCCTCCTTCATTCCTCTCTCCTCTGCCTTCCTCATGACCTATTTTCATCTTCCTCCCATCTACGCAGCTGTTCTATCCTCAGTGTCTGTCTCCTGCATCCAGCTTGCCCGTCTCTCATTCCCACCTGAGACTCGAATCAGCGTCGTGTATGAGCTCAGCGAGAGTAACTTGTGATACAAAATTCATGTGGGACGTTATATAGGAAGCAGCGAGTCAAGGCAGTCATTGTCCTTTCAAATTAGCTTATTGGATAAGCGTGTAACTCTCTCCCCTCTGAATCATGTCATTGGTTAACGTGATGGATCAACTCCGCCTTGCGCTGCCCATCCAGACTGTGAGTGGTGATAACTTGCAAGAGAATGCATTTGATTGGCGGCAGCTGGGCGGAGGCCACGAAGCTTATCCACCAAGTTAATGTGAACGGAAGAGAGTAGCAGGAATTACGACGCCACAGCAGAAGCATGTTAGGAGGTGGCCGGGGACGGAATGCATGGCTGTGCTGAAATTGTTAGTGAAAATTAATTTTGGTGCAGCATTGGTTGGTATCTGAGCTCTTGCTTAGTTTTGGGGAGTACAGAGTTATACCCCAAGTAAACGTGGAATGGGATACAATATTATATATTATATATATATATATATCATATATATATATATATTATATATATAATAATATATATATATATATATATATTCTATATATATATATAATATATATAATATATATATATATATTATATATATATATATATATATATATATATATATAATATATATATATATATTATATATTTAAAGGAGATGGAATGAAAGCAAAGCTGTACAACACATAGGCAGAGTAAAGTCTTGAAGTGGTAAAGAATGTGTTTACCGGGACCAGAAGGTTGTTCACGTATGGGATTTTTTTTTTTTTTTTTTTCTCAGTTACACACAGTTACAGATGGCTTAAAGATAGATGAATTAAAGCAATAAATGTTCATAAAGCATTCGGAAGAGATCGCGAGTGAGTGTTCAGGACCTAGTGAGAGGCGTAGAGTCGCCATAACATCCGTGATTTGTAAGGTATAAAGCACCTGATGACGAAGCAAGGAGCGAGAAGTGACCTACCATCGTAAATTGGAAGTGGCACGATCCATAGATAAGAGAGACTGGTCTTGTGTATAATTGTAAATAATTATATATAAATATATGTTTATAATTTCAATACAACTATCGTAACACGTATGCATACCTACTTAAATCGTTGTTTACGAGCGTTTAGAATGAAGAGGCTTTTAGCAAACAACTCAGTCTTATTAATTGGTCTTTAGTGGCTCCACCCTTCACTCCACCGCCTCCACCACCACCACCACCACCACAACCACCGCCTCCACCACCATCACCACAATCACCACCACCACCACCACCACCACCACCACTCCTGCTCTGCCCTGTCCTTGGAGTCTTAAAGAATCTGTGTCTGCCAGTGTTCCCGCAAAGCCTTAACTGCTCTATCTTGCATCTGGGTAAACAGGGTCGTCGCGAGCGAGAGGAATAGTAAACACGACAGAATAATATGAAGCGCCTCTCTCCTTCCTAAGCCGCGCTCTGTCCTATGGAAAAAAATATTATAGCATCTAATCTACTCGCCATGCTAGAAAAAATATAATATATGATAGTAATTATATCATCATAATGTCATGAGTGACGATAAGCAAATATGATAATAGCACACAAAGGAAAAAAGTTGCGTCATATTGGAGATAACACTTGACCTGTATTTAGCGGGGTTAAGAGGCCTTGATAGCGATCGTTGGCTGAGCACACAGAGTGGAGCAAGGGAGAGGAAACGCCTCATATCAGTGTCGAGAATCGCATCGCATCCGACTGCTTTCTTATCTCCCGTATCTTCCCTGCAGCTGATGCGACGCGAGACACAGGCCCACTTTGATTATCTGGGACTGCATCACCTTATCTCCGACCTGCATCGCCGCCCCACGTCAGAGCTGAGCCGTATAATCCCCGTCCTGCCCGATGTCCTGTAAGGCTCTCGAGTGGTCCGCTTATGCTGGGCTTCTCGAGTACTACACACAAAGGGCCGGCGGTAGCGGTGGCTCTGCTTGGCGAGCTGACGCAGACGGGAAGTGACTCTCCACTCCTGTATGGGGAGGTGGCGGCGTCGCGAGGCCGTATAGGGGAGAGAGTTATGAGGCTGGAATGGCAAAATATAGAAGTTTTTTCCTGCTGCGGTGTTTGGTAAGACAGACATAATATGGGAGTGTATTTGGGGGAGTGTGTGTGTGTGTGTGTGTGTTTGTGTGTGTGTGTGTGTGTGTGTGTGTGTGTGTGTGTGTGTGTGTGTGTGTGTGTGTGTGGCTGTGTGTGTATGTGTGACGAAGAGTATCTCTTGTATGGACGAGAGATACTTGCATAAAAGGCGAAAACTGACTTGCAAACCGATAAGATTTATTTACAAACGCTCTGTGAGTATTGCAAGATACAGCTTATTGACGTTTTTTATCGTACGTTTATGCTGAATGTGAAGTGAAGGAGCTGGGTTGTTGGCTTTTACTCTTGTCCTGTGTGCGTCTGTGTGTGTGTGAAGGTGGGTGGGTTGTGTGTGTGTAAGGGTGGGTGGGTGGTTGGGTGGATGTACTATGTCTGTTAGGGTGCAGCCTGCAGTGGTGTACCAAGAACGAATTAAGAATCTGAGAGTGATCCCTCTGATACCCTGAGGTGAAAAGTGAGTGTAGAAATGACGGGGTTACGGCGGAGGGCGGTAGTCAGACTGTAGCTAAGCAGTGCCGTGGCTTAGGCGATAAGGAATGGAAATAGGCTCTTTTAGTAGCGATAAGGAATGAGAAAGTATATTTGGTGCGGGTGAGGAAGCAAATCGATGGGGGGGTGAGGAAAGGAGGAGAGAAGTAAGGAGAGGTAGGGAGGGGAGGAGAGTTGCACGCTTGATTAATCCTCACAGCCAAACAAAAACTACAACAGATGTCTGAAGAGTAACGTGTCAGATAATTGTTGCTGATGGTCAGGTCAAGAGGCTGGCGAGACCTGTTTTAGGTCATCATTCAAGAACCGCGTGTATATCTTCTCTGCTACGAGAGAGGAAAAAAGATAAGGGTAGAGAAGATCCAGATGCATTTACAATCAATTCGAGCTCTCGCCACAACAATAATAAGAAGGAGTTGTAGTAAAGGTATAAAAAGAGGCCAAAGTAAGAATTGTAGTAAAAGCATGAAAAGAGGGCAAAGAAAGACCTGTTGTGAAAGCATGAAAAGAGGGCGTTTGAGGGAGTGGCTGATACCATTCTTTAAGCGCCGATAATGCTTTGGTATCCTTCAATCGCTGTAAATAGTGAGTTCGTTCCACGTTACTTCTTGATCGGATCGACGCATCTGCCGCAACAACGATCGTCAGCTTTATAACGAGCATCCTTGCGTGAGGCTGAGGGCGAGGAGCAAAAGGAGGAGGAGGAGGAGGAATACATAGGAATACATAGGAATAACAGACACCAGGAGACCTATTGGTCCTTAACTAGGGTATCTGTTGTACTACATACTACTAACTATCAACTACATGTAAGAGGACAGTTGGAAAATGATACCATGTCCCTAAAGAAGATAGGAACATGGAAGTTTCGTAGTGAAGAATGATAGGATATGAAATATGCTAACTACAACCACCACTAACACTAATCGATCCTGGAGACTATATTATGAATTCGCAGGGCAATATCAATACCTATTTACTTTACAGTGCGCGTCAAGTCTGGTTTTAAATGACGTTAATGTGCTGATATCGACAACATTTGCTGGTAATTTGGTCCATCGTTCAACAACTCTAACATTGAAATAATTTTTACGGAGATCAGTGATGCAACGTTGACCGTTCAGTTTAAAATCATTATTTCTTGTTGTCACTTGCGGAGAAAGCTCGAATAGGTTCTCTTGATTAATGACATCAAATCCTTTTAGGATCTTAAAGGTTTCTATCAAGTCCCTACGGATTTTACGATCCTTTAAGGAAAACATATTAAGTTTCCGCAGTCTCTCTTCATAAGATATATCTCGCAGAGATGGTATTAGTTTGGTTGGTCTTTTTTGAAATGATTCCAATTTGGCTTGATCTTTTACGAAACAAGGCGACCAGAATTGAACGGCATATTCTAAGTGCGGCCTAACCAAAGACGTGTATAATCGTGTCATTACTTGCGGAGTTTTATGTTCAAAGCTGCTTTTAATGAAGCCCAACATCATATTCGCCTTTTTACTGGCAGCCAGGCAATGCGTACTGGTTTTAAGATCATTACTAATGATGACACCTAAATCCTTATCCTGCAGTACTTCAGTTAACGATTTATTTTGCATTTGATAGTTATATTTGAGGTTATCGTTGCCTATATGCATTACTTTATATGTATCGGAATTGAATTTTAATAGCCATTTATCACTCCAATCTGATAGTTAGTCGAGATCACGTTGTATGAGTTTGCAGTCTCTCTAGTATATGCTTTACCGCCTAATTTGGTATCATCAGCAAATTTCGATATTGCAGATACAAGTCCGTAGTCCATAGGAGGAGAAGGAAGAGGAGGAGGAGGAGGAGGAAGGGAAGAAGAGGAGGAGGAGGAAGAGGAGGTGGAGGAGGATCTGTAACAACGACACTAAATAATTGTTGTGCTTTTGATAAGAATTGAAACATAACAAATCAGTTACAATGGGTGGAAGAGTAGGAAGGAAGCGAATACCTGTTTCAAGATACAAAATCACTTTTACAAGAGGGACCAGAGTTTAAAAAGAAAGGAATGAAGAGGAATAAGGAATAGGAAATGAAGGAAAGGGAGGAGGAATAAGAAAGGAAGAAAGAGGAAGGAGGAAGAAGAAAGGAAGGAAGAGGAAGGAGTAAGAAGAAAGCAAGGAAGAGAACTACAAATCTACAATACCTATTTCACAAGACAAAAAAAGAAGAAAAAAATCACTGCCTACTCTTTAATTTAACACTAAGAAAAACATTGAGTTGAAAATGGAAGAAGTGGATAACAGAAAGAAACGAGAGAGGAAGGCGGAAGAGGCGATAAACTGGTCAGTCAACACCAACACCACTGCCAACTCTCACCACCACCACCACCACACCAGCCCGCGAGCCAACACCGCCTAATTTACCACGTAACCACCGCCCTCATGCCAACCACAACAACAACCACCACAACCGCCGCAATCCACACACCTAAACAAACAAGAGAGAGTGTAAACAACTGTGTTACTCTTCTCTACATCCTGGTACAGTACTGCACAAAATCCATGTACAGCTTGTGTAGTGTAGGTCAATGTATGTACCCGCTAACCTCCACTACTACTAATAATAATTTTATTTTCACCCGAAGGCATACAGGAAAAAAACCAAAAACTGAATAGACATACATGAGGAAATTAATTTAAGTACTAGAGCAAATATGATATAATAGGCTACTACTATAATAACAATGATAATAATGATGAAATTGCAGCTACTTCGACAATGAAATACAAAAACTCGTAAAGTATATAATGAAGAATGGTTACACTACTACAAACTACTACCATTACATTACTGCTACTTAGAATACTTAAAATATTACTACAACAACTACTTTTTCTACAATATTACAATTACAACCACTACTTCTACTAGAATATTACAATTACAACCACCACTTCTACTACAATACTACAACTACTCCCACCACTTTTACTACAATACTACAACTACCACTTCTAATTATAACAATACATAGAACAACTAAAACCACCACTTTTACTTAAAACAATAATAGAACTACAACCACCACCTCTACTACTACCACAACCACTATTACAACAAAAATTAGCTGTGAGAGTAGAAACTTTTACCAATTAGATGTGTGTATGTATGTGTGTGTGCGTGACCTTCAAAACATAGGGAAGGTGAGAGACGCGAGAGAGGGAGGGAACGGAGAGAAGCGAGGGACTTGGTGGGTCTATAGAAGTAAGATTTAACTTCCTCCTCCTCCTCCCTCTCCCTTTACCATATCCTGTTTTTACCACCACCACCTGCACCACCAACCCAACCCCATATTCAACTTTTTATTAGTTATCACTACCACCTCTACCACCAACCCAACCCCCTATTCAACTTTTTACTATTTACCACCACCACCACCAAAACACTAAGCCAACCCAACCACCTATTCAACTTTTTACCACCACCACCACCTCCACCACTCTCACTAAAGTACAAAGTGACGTCCATAAATAAATAAAGAGAGGTGCGTATACATAAGCTCATCTTTCTACTTCTTTTTTACTAATTACCACCACCACCTCTCACTCTCACACAAGTACCCAGTGACTTCCGTTAATAAATAAAGAGTGCTAAGTGCGCATAAGTTACTAGAAATAGCCGTTTCCCACCCATACACAGACAACAAGCTAAAACTAGACATGTTATTAAATAGATGGATTAAATGTATATAAACTACTTTTTTTCCTGACTTTCCGTTAATAAATCAGAGTGGTAAGTATGCATCAGCTCTTCTTTCTAGAAATAACCTCTTCCTCGCGTTCAAACAGAGCAAGCTAAAACAAGACAACTGTAATTAAATAGATGGATGAAATGTACACAAACTATTTTTTTTCCTAGTGAAATTAAGACAATGGAAAACATCAAAATTATGAAACTTACTCAAGTATGACTTCGAATAATTACAGAGCCATGCATTAAATTACAGATCATTCAATAGTCCACATGTTCTTATATTTGATTTGTATATCATTGCTAATAATCTATCATGCCTACGTAAGAGAAGGAGGAGATAGAAGATGAAATAGAAGAAGAAATAGAAGATGATGTAAGTAAATCTATGAAGAAGAGGAGGATAAAAAAGAAATAGATGATGAAGAAAAATAAATCTATGAAGAAGAGGAGGAGAGGGAAGAGGAAACGAAGGTATACCAATGTTAGTTCTCATCTCTCTCCTCTTCCTCCCACTACTAATATTGATCTTATCCCCCAACCCTTCAACCCTAAGCCTTGTGACTGCCTCCTAAGCCGTAAGGTAATCCTAGACAGGTGTGACAGGTGTGTGGCAGGTGTGTGGTGGCTACGTGTAATGGCATGCAGCAGGTGTGTGCGTGCGTGTGTGTACTTATCGTTTCCTACTCATGTTTATTATCATCGTTATCAATAGTTTCCTGCTCTTTTTATCATCACTATTATAATTTCATTTAAGTTAATTTCCAGATGAAGTATATTATGCTGTTTATTTTTTTTTCCTTGTATGCCTTCGGGTGATAATAAAATTATTATTATTATTATTATCATTATTTCAGTATCTTTGTTTCTTCTGGTCCAATCTGTTTTTTTCTTTTCTTTTATCTACTTTCCTCATATTTTCAACCTATTCCCTTCCATATAAAAACAAAAAAATCTATTACTTTTGTTATTTGTTTTTACTCTGCTTTCTATAATCCTTTATTTTCATGGAATTTTACACTATTTCAACTATCCGCCTTTAATTTCACATATTTTTTTTTTTTATCTCCTCTGCAAACCTTATTTTTTCAATAATTCAATATTCACAAAATCTGCCTTTTTCAAATCATCATTTCTATATATATTCTCATTTATTCAATAGTTCACTTCCCCTACGCTTTTATCATTACTAATTCTCCCCCTCCCTTCCACTTTTGTTACATTTGTTTATTCCGTTTAAATATTTACTCATCAGATTCCTCCCCTTCCATATTCTTTCATCTTTAATAATTTATTTCAACACCTTTCCTTATATTTCTTAATCACGTTAAGTAGTGTTGGATCCCCCTTAGTGCGAAATAGGAGGCTGTTGATGATCATGATAACTGGGTCTCTCTCTCTCTCTCTCTCTCTCTCTCTCTCTCTCTCTCTCTCTCTCTCTCCTCTCTCTCTCTCCTCTCTCTCTCTCTCTCTCTCTCTCTCTCTCCTCTCTTCTCTCTCTCTCTCTCTCTCTCTCTCTCTCTCTCTCTCTCTCTCGCCCGTCAGGGTGGCAAGGTTGGTAGAGACGTGAGCCCGCAAT
>JACEEZ010000862.1:10000-60212 GCA_016584305.1 Chionoecetes opilio | reverse complement strand
ACCATCACCACCTCCATTATCACCAACACCACCACGCCATTATCATCATCACCACCATCACCACCACCATCACATATTGTCTCATAATATCATTACATGGGGAAATCACACAATTATTCTATTAATTAATCCAGGTATTGACGTATCTTTTATTTTCCTTAATTCATTTTGTGCATCCTTACAGCAGGACTGAGAATATACAGATTGCAAAAACAACATTTGTATTATAACACTGGTGAGTAATTGAGTCTGTGATGTTGGTCACTCGTTGGTGATTACAAGAGTTTTGATGATTATTTTGTTTTACAGGTTCGTCCAAGTCTTGTGAAACACTTCCGCCCGCACGTCACAGACCGTCCTTGTGCCATCGTCTCCAGAACAATGATCAGTGGCAGTGGTAACTAGAGCGTTGTTCTGCCACCTTTGTGATGCAGGATTGCCTGGAAGGAAGTTTGCTTTCCATTAGTTGTCAGTCTTGTGTTTGAACATCGCCATCATCTACGATTAAGTGTTGTTTCGTGGCGAATCTGGCAACGCAACGCATGCCTCATGGCTTCGAGTCAGAAAAGTTCACGGCCTTGTTAATTTAAGTAAATAGGTAGAATAAAAATGATCTTATGATAGACATATGATATGAGATGAGCCATGTCACACCTCAGTCATACTTAATACACATCAAAGGAACACTGTAGATATTTCAAATTATATAAATGCTCGGATACTGTGGTATAACGAGGCGTCCAGTATGATAATGTGTCTATCTTCCAATCTGCGCATGCGCCAGAGGACTGTGCTCCCGTGTCGAGCGATGCCATAGCATCGCGCTAGATGTACGATGTTTCCTTTTCATTTCATCCATCCTGCCGCGTGGAGAGGTAAGAGCTTCCCAGGTCGTGCCTCACCCCATGGCCGGAGTCGCATAGAACTCGATGTAACACCTCGAAATAAGTAGCACCTTACCTCTCTCCCCCCCGCCTTTCCTTACTTATTTACCAGAAAGTATATTGCTTTATAAACTATTAACCAGGACGTGTGCGGTACTGTGGTTGCTGGAGGTAGCTACTGGAGGAGACAGGAGAGAAGAGATTGCCGTATAAAGGCCCTGTCACGCGATGCTTTTTTTTCACCCAGGGCGGTGAGGCGAGGGGTGGGTACACGGAGTGACATATGCGACGCATGTCTTGTCAAAACCCCGGGGATATTCGGGGGAAAAGTTTACTTTGCAGAGTAATTTCCCCCTTACCAAAAACGTTTATCAACATAAAAGATATACTGTTATCTTCGGAAATGTTTGTTTTTTATTCAATTAGTGCCCGGTATGGGTATGTCAAAAAAAATATGAGAGCGGTAACTCTTACAATTTGTATCTATTTTACACTTTGTTACCCTCTATCTCAGTTAATTATTGACGGAGTGTTCATTTTTACTGGGCATATCATTGACATTATCCACTATATATGTGCAAAGAATGAGCTCTGAGTGGGCCTTAGTTTGGAAAATGAAAAAAAAAAAAATCTTTTTTTGCCTTTTTATGCTCGTCACATTCACTCACCAAGAAGGATAGAGACTTTAGTTACGGTATACTTTTAGAAAGTCATGGTATCTACCTCCAAATTTAAACGTTTGAGGGATTCAATGAAAAATATGCTCACTATAATTTTTCAAAAACGAGCTTAAAATAACTTTTTTGAAGATTTTCAGTCTTCCCGTTTCAAAAGGGAGGTTCATTCAGGCATGCAATTCACTCTATATTGTGTAGAATCCAATGTTGCTTGCCATTTGAGTGCCAAAATATATATATATTTGAACTCCCTCAAGCCAGTGTGTGTCAGGGTGTGTTTGGTGAGGACAGACTTCTGAGTAAATCTTTTCCCACACTCCAGGCATTGATATTTCTTAACATACGTTATGGGGTTGGGTTGGGTGGGGTCCCCTTTTCAGAAAATCTTTTCCCACACTCCAGAATTCATAATTTTTAAAACCCTGTGTATCGGAAAGTCTCTCAAGCACACTCTTGCATCGAATGATTTACTACTTTGTGACAACAAAACTCCCTCTCCCCTTCATGGCCTGAGCTCTACCTCCGGGATTCTTGCCATCACTCCTGTGCCTCCCCACACCTGAGGCAGACGATCCGATGTGGCCCTGGGGGTGCTGTGCCGGGCCCCACAGCCTCCACTGCAGAAAATACTGCCAGCAAACATGGGGGCCGGTCCTGCGGAAGTTTTGGGAGCCGGCGCGAGTGCCTTATGTGAGCAGAACACCCAGCGGGGACGTGACCCGCACCTCCAACGTGGTCACAGTAGGCAAGAGAGCCATGCGCTGCCTTCCATGTCCCCCTGCTGCGGGCCCACACCCTTTTCCTGCTCACCACCCTTTGGGGCCTGTCGGTTAGGGGGTTAAATTGTTTAGTAAAGAAAAAATCTTTGTTAGTGTGGGGGTGCTGAACATCCTCAACACAAACCTTACCTTTCCCCATTATTACATTATTACTCACCCAAATATCCCATTAAAAATAATGTACTTTTTTTGTACAGCCTTCCCAAACCTGAGCCCACTGAAAAAGAACAGACTGTGTATTTCCAAAGGGCAGAAATTTTTCCATGATGGGTTTTGATGATTTTATCAAAAAGTGGCACTGACTGTCAAAACTTATCACAAAATGTTTGGAGAGGATACAGCAGCTTAAACTGTGTGACATACACCAAAAATAACTGTTTTTTAAAAAAAAAAACAAACATCAAAATAAAACCCCTTGAGTTTGCCAAGGGTGATGAGTGGACAAGGGCCTTTGCCCCAAAACAAAACATGTCCCACCACCATCTTGTGTTAGTTGACCCTATCACATCATTTTACTCATGAGGCGCTCTTCACAGCCCCTTCCCCAAAACACTGCATTTTTACCACACATACACCACACACACACACACACAACCTGGAGGCCAGTGCATAGCACAAAAAAAACCACCCTGTTACGTAAAAAACCAAATCCCGGCAGGTAGGTGAACGGGTATGCCCAATGCGGCCCCGGGCCCAATGCAGCCACCTACGGAAATATAAGTAACTTTTAGGGGGTTATATGGGTTAGGTTTGTAACTTTTGGGGGGGTTTGTGGGGTTTAGGTTAGTAACTTTGGGGGTTATTTTGAGTTGGGTTTAATAACTTTGGGGGGTTATGGAGGTTTAGGTTAGTTAGTAACTTTAGTGAGGTTAGATTATTTTAGGGGTTAAGTGAGTTAGGTTAGTAACTTTTTAGTGAGGTTAGGTTAGTTTTAAGGGGTTTTTATAGTGAGGCGGGTTTGGGTTAGTAACTTATAGTGAGGTTAGGTTAGTTTTAGGGGTTTGTGGGCGAGGTTGGTTGTAATTTTTAGGGAGTTTAGTAAATTGGGTTGAATTTTGGGGTTTTATTTTTAGTAACTTATGTGAGGTTAGGTTAGTTTTGGGGTTTTTAGGGGGGTTTAGGTTAGAAACTTTTAGGGGTTATAGTGAGGTTAGGTTAGTAACTTAAAAATTCTTATTTTTTAATTATAGTTATATTTTTAAAAAAAAAATAAAAAACAACGTATAACAATAGTTTGCTCCCCCCCACTGCCCTCTAAATTGGATCTACGGCGGCCGCATTGGGTGGAACCGGTAAAAACACAGACATGGAGGAGTTTTAGAAAACTCACCCCCCCGCTTGTAAACTTTTGGCCGCACACGACACTTCCAACCCACCACCTGGAACCCCTGGAGTAACCCGGGTCCTGCTAACCCACCACCTGGAACCCCTGGAGTAAGCCAGGTCCTGCTAACCCACCCCCTGGAACCCCGGGTAACCCCGGGCCCTGCAACCCAAACCCCCACCTGGCCGGAAACGGGTCGGACATATTCCCCCCTGGACTTTCCCCGGGAAAAATTTTCCCCCCTGGACATATTCCCCCTGGAAATTTCCCCCTGGCTTTTTCCCCCTTTTACATTTCCCCCCCCCCCAACCCCCTGGACATATTCCCCTGGAATTTCCCCCCCTGAAATTCCCCCTGGACATATTCCCCCTGACATTTCCCCCCCTGGAAATTTTTTCCCCCTGGACTATTCCCCCGGGACAATTCCCCCTGGACATATTCCCCCTGGAAAATTTTCCCCCCCCCGGGATTTTCCCCCGGGCATTTTCCCCCCGGACATTTCCCCCTGGACATTTTCCCCCCCGGGACATTTTTCCCCCTGGACATATTCCCCCTGGACATAATCCCCCCTGGACATATTCCCCGGAAAATTTTCCCCCCCTGGACATTTTCCCCCCTGGACATATTCCCCGGGACTTTTCCCCGGGACATTTTCCCCCCTGGCTATTCCCCTGGACATTCCCCCTGGACTATTCCCCCCGGGACATTTTCCCCCCGGGAAATTTCCCCCCGGGACATATTCCCCCGGGAATATTCCCCCCGGACATATTCCCCCCTGGACATTTTCCCCCTGGACTACCCCCCCTGGACATTTTCCCCCCTGGACAATTCCCCCCCCTGGACTTTTCCCCCCCTGGACTTTTCCCCCCCTGGACTTTCCCCCCCGGGGACATATTCCCCCTGGACATATCCCCTGGAATTTCCCCTTTCGCCCGGAAATTCCCCCTGGCATTTTTCCCCCGGGAATTTTCCCCCCCTGGACATATTCCCCTGGACATATTCCCCTACCCCCCTGGAAAATTTCCCCCGGGACTATTCCCCCTGGCTATTCCCCCCTGGACATTTTCCCCCCGGGACATTTCCCCTTTTCCCCTCTGGAATTTTCCCCCCGGGGGACATTTTCCCCCCCCGGGACATATTCCCCCGGACATTTTTCCCCCGGGACATATTCCCCCCGGGACATATTCCCCCTGGACATATTCCCTTTTCCCCCCGGAATATTCCCCCTGGACATATTCCCCCTGGACATATTCCCCCCAGAATTTTCCCCCCCTGGAAATTTTCCCCCCGGACTATTCCCCCCCCGGACATTTTCCCCCCTGGACATACCCCCCCCCTGGAAATATTCCCCCGGGACATTTTCCCCCCCCGGGACATTTTCCCCCCCGGGAAAAATTTTTCCCCCCCTGGACATATTCCCCCTCATTTCCACCCTGGACTTTTCCCCCTGGACTTTTCCCCCTATTCCCCCTGGACATATTCCCCTATTCCCCCCTGGACATATTCCCCCTGGAAAATTCCCCCCTTTATTCCCCGGGACATTTCCCCCTATTCCCCCTGGACATATTCCCCTTGGGTGTATTTGACAGCACTGTTTTGTAAAATCTTGATGACAAAACCTGACAAAACCTTTACGTTTAGGTTATTTTTTTCTGACAAAATTTTTTTCTGGCAATTTTTTTATATGATACATAAAAAAAGGGGGAAAAGTCTGGGGGGGGGAAGGGGTTTCGGGGGGAATTATCAGGGGGGAAAAGGTGCTACACTCGAGTAAGCCAGACACCCCCTACTAACCACAGCCAATATCCGTAAATGGGGGGCATACAAGTCAACCAGGGTAAAATAAACCCGGGGTACAAGTAACCAGGCGTACAATTAACCAGGGTACAAGTCAACCAGGCGTAAAATCGACCAGGCGTACAAGTCGCCCGGGGGGTTACAAGGGTCGACCAGGCGTACAAGCCCCCAGGCGTACAAGCAACCGGCGTAAAAGTAAACCGGGCGTACAAGTCAACCAGGGTAAAAAAAAACCGGGCGTACAAATCGACCAGGCGTAAAAATCGACCAGGCTACAAGTCACCAGCTACAATAAACCAGGCGTCGTACCAGGGTCAACCTGGCGTAAAATCGCCCAGGCGTAAAAAGCGACCAGGCATACAAGTCGACCAGGCGTACAAGTCAACCGGCGTACAAGTCAACGGCGTACAATCAACCAGGGGTACAGGTCGACCGGGCATACAAGTCGCCAGGGTACAAGTCGACCGGGCGACAAGTCAACCAGGGCGTAAAATTACCAGGCTACAATCGACCAGGCGTAAAAAAAGGGTAAACCCCAGGGTACAGGTCGACCAGGCGTACAAGTCGCCGGGCGTACAAGTAACCAGGTACAGGTAAAACCGGGCGTCAAGTCAACCAGGCTAAAAGTCAACCAGGGACAGGTGACCGGGGCGTACAAGTCACCAGGGTAATCGACCAGGAAATACAAGGCCCAGGCATAAAAGTAAAACCAGGCGTAAAATCGACAGGCTACAAGTCAACCAGGCGTACAAGTCAACCAAGCGTACAAGTCGACCAAGTGTACAAGTCGACCAAGTTTACAAGTCGACCAAGTGTACAAGTCAACCAGGCGTACAAGTCGACCAAGTGTACAAGTCGACCAAGCGTACAAGTCAACCAGGCGTAAAATTTTGACCAATGTAAAGTTGCCCAGGATACAAGTCGACCAAGGGGCAAGCAACCAGGCGTAAAAGTCAACCAAGTGTAAAGTCAACCGGGTTTAAAAATTTGACCGGGTGTACAAGTCGACCAGGCATCAAGGACCAGGTTACAAGTCGCCCAAGTGTAAAAGTTTGACAGGTACAAGTCAACCAGGATACAAAACCAGGCATACAAGTCGCCAGGCTTCAATTTTGCCCAGGCGTACAATCAACCAGGCGTAAAAGTCAACCAGGCGTACAGTCGACCGGGGGACAAGTAAACCCCAGGGTACAATCAACCAGGCGTACAAGTAAACCCAGGCGTAAAGTAACCCCAAGGTAAAAGGGTCGACCAAGGTAAAAGTGCCCAAGTGTAAAGTAAACCAGGCGTACAGTGCCCCAAGTGTAAAAATCGACCAAGCGTACAATCAACCAGCATAAAAGCGAAAAGGTAAAGTCGCCCAAGTGTACAATCGACAATTCAAGTCGACCAAGTGTACAAGTCGACCAAGTGTACAAGTCGACCAAGTGTAGAAGTTGACCAAGTGTAGAAGTTGACCAAGTGTAGAAGTTGACCAAGTGTAGAAGTCGACCAAGTGTACAAGTCGACCAAGTGTACAAGTCGACCAAGTGTACAAGTCGACCAAGTGTACAAGTTGACCAAATGTACAAGCCCAAAGTGTAGAAGTTCCCGTGAGAAGGAAAAGGTACAATTTCGACCAAGTGAGAAGTTGACCAAGTGTGAAGTTGCCCCCCAAGTGAAAAAGGTGCCCAAAATGCCCAAGTCGACCAAGTGTAAAAGTCGACCAAGGTACAAGTCGCCCAAAGGGGTTTACAAGTGACCAAGGTAAAAGTCACAAGTGTACAAGTCAAAAAAAGTGTAAAGCAACCAAGTGTACAAGTTCCCAAGTGTACAAGTTGACCAAGTGTACAATCAACCAATGTAAAGTCGACCAGTTGTAAAAGTCGCCCCAATGTACAAGTTGACCAAGTGTAGAAGTTGACCAAGTGTAGAAGTCAACCAAGTGTACAAGTCGACCAAGTGTACAAGTCGACCAAGTGTACAAGTCAACCAGGCGTACAAGCAAAGTTACAAGTCGACCAAGGTTTACAAGTCAACCAGGCGTACAGTCGACCAAGTGTACAAGTCGCCCATTTGACAAGTATAAACCCAGGCTAAAAGTCCCCCAAGTGTACAAGCCACCAAGTTTACAAGTCGCCCAAGTGTACAAGCACCAAGTGTACAAGTCGACCAAGTGTAAAAGTTGACCAAGTGTCAAGTCGCCCAAAGTGTACAATTGACCAAGTGTAAAATTTGGACCAAGGGTACAAGTCGCCCCAAGTTAAAATTGACCTAGTGTAAATTGACCAATTTACAAAGTTGCCCAAGTTAAAGTCGCCCAAGTGTACAAGTTGCCAAGTGTACAAGTTGACCAAGTGTCAAGTCGCCCAAGTGTAAAATTTGACCAAGGTAAATTGCCAAGTGACAATTGCCAGGGCCCAAATCCTCATTACAATTATTTTTTACTATAAATGTTACCTTAAGGTAAAAGTTGGTATTACGGAAATGCATTTTTTCCCCCTTTTCCACTTGAGTGTAAATTTCAGATCCGGTACTTGAGTGTAAACCTTTTGTAGGGACGTTGTTTACAAAAACCAAATACCGAAAATAAAAGACAATTATTTCTAAGAAAAATGAGGAAAAGTAAATTTCAAGATAAATCATTAATAAAAAACAGATAAAGCCAAAAAATAAGTTTAAACGGAAAAAAAAGTTGAAGAATTTTTTATAAATCGACGATAAAAAAGGGGTTTCCATGGGGGATTTTTCACTTTTTCAGTCAATCCCGACGGCCTTCATGTAAAACGTTGTCATCAGCAAGGGGTTTTGAGAGGGCTGTGCACGTGTAAATTTTGGGGTTTAAATGGTTTTAGTAGCGGAGGAATGGTGCATTTTAACTTTAGTCGTTGCCGGTCAGGGGACCCTCTCGCCCCCACCGTATTAGACTGTGCTCTCGTCTAAATTCTCGTCCCCCACAGGGCGACGAGATCTCGAGACCATAAAGCCAATGCAGGCCGTATAGTTTCCCATCTAATGGCTTCCTCGCTTTTTTGTAATGGAACTAAAAAATTTATTCCATTCCCGATTTTTGGGAAAAAAAGGGGTGTTTGGTGTGTGTGACCACAGCTTTATTTGCCTGAGATTGAATAAGACTTTTTCCCCCGAGCTGGGTAGGAGTAAAACTCCTTTTATTGGTAAACTTTCGTTTTTGGGAACCCCGATTTCGAGGCGAAACCTAATTTTTTCCTGAATAGAGTTTTGTTTGATTTAATCTGTCCAGTATAGAAAATAATTCCCCCCAAAAAGGGTAAGAATTTTAAATTAAAAAACATCTAAACTTTTAAAAAACCAAAGGAAATCCGCCGAAAAGCCCCCCCAGGAAAAACCCCGCCGGTGGAAAAAGTTCGGTGCAATTCCATGGAAAAGATGATAAGGAAGAAATAAAAGCTATTTCATTATTGCACACGGGAATTATCCATAAAACCGCTTAATTTGATAAGGTTAATTTGAATGGTGGAATTTGGGGCCCCCACCCTAGGAGTTCGGATACGAACACAAATTCCACCTTTTTGTATATATTTAATTAGATTTGGGTATAAATTAAGATCTTAGATTTTTAATTAATAATTTTGGTGGATTACTAAAACCACAATTTAAAAAAGGATTAACTAATCTAAGAATTTTTAAGGAAATTTCCCCGTATTGGAACAGTCCTATGTAACTCCTAGGTCTTTAGGGGTTTAGCAAGACATAGATAGTAAGCGTCAGCCACACACTGAAGTGGGGTGAGCGGTTTGATTTTTACATAAGGTGTAGCAACTCTAATAATGAGTAAATTTAACCGACAATCGGGTTAAAAAAAACGAAGTTAAATCAATACTTTGATAATATGGCTCGCTTGAAAAAGCCCGCGGGAAAAAACAATCGCGGCCCTTTTACGTGGAGGATTCACCAGTCACCACGCAAGTCACGAGTTCCACTCCCAGCCGTTTCAAAACCCGACCCCCATCACATACAAATTCCCCAAAGAAGAGATAAGCCAACGCATATTACAACCCCCCTGCCCCTCTGATATACCTTAGTTAGGATAAAAGGGATCATAGCAGTTTTTGGGAGAATTGGGTTAAACGCATGGTGAGTTCACGTTAATCAACATTTTATTTTAACAGTTGGTTTCGACCATCAATTTGGGGGATCAATAACCAAAAGTTTGGGTGCCCCGAGTGAGGGTTACCTTTGGGAAAGTATGAGTTAGTGTGGTCGGGCCAGTTTTTGCCGCGACAGTGGGCGTGGGGAAATGTGGAAAAATTTAGGGTTTTCGAGCACGGGAGCAGAGCTGATAAAATTTAACACGACACGGTCTTTAAAGCAGTTTTTGGTGGCCTCATGACCTCACAATCCCTTTTCGGGAGGCAATGTATAGTATGAGTGTACCCCAGAGTCATGTAAATAATATCAAAGGGATTGTGAAGAAAATAGAAAAGAAGTGTACAGTCTTGTAGGAGTGGTTTGAGAGCCCAGGAAAAATCGATCTCCTAACAACCCGGTGAGCCAACCACTATGAAGGGTCAAAGATTCTATAAATAGGGCCCGGGAAGGGAGTTAAAAAGGGGTATGCAGATAATTTTTTAAAGGGAAGCCTTTTTAGGCCCTCTCTTCCGAGAGGGTTCCCCCTTTGGGCTAGGCGAGGGTTTCTTTTTAAAAGCCAAAATTTATAAATTTTATAAGGGTTGAAAAAAGGGGATGGGATGGGATCCAAGCACTGGGGGGTACTGGTCTATACAGGGAAACACTAGTTTTTTCCCCGCCCCCTTTGGCTTTTAAAAAAAAATAAAAACTTTTTCCGCCTAAAAGACCGCCGTCCCCCCCGTTTCTCCCCTGAGCCCAATTAGCCACGACAACCCCCATTTAAGTTCCTTCCCCAACAAAGATTATGAAGTTAGTTAGTTTAAAAAAAAAAGTGTGGGTGGTTATAGGCCGGTTTGCGCCCTTATAGGGCCCGCCAAAAGGCACACCCACACTTAGAATTAATTTAATAGGGAACCCTAACTCATAAACATTTATCCAACTTGTTATTTTTTTTCTTCTTTTTTTCATTTCATTCAATCAATTAAAATCATGGCGCAAGGGACTAAAGCATTGGCAGCTAAATTAGGATGGCTTACACGAATATATAAAAAGTGTGAGGTAGCAGCAGGGACTATCCCTATTGACTATAGTAGTTTAAAGTCAGGTCTGCTAATGCTAAAAACTAAATGGGATAATTATGAAGAGGCCTGCTTACAATTATTAGAAGCTGGGGATAAAGAATTAATTAATTATGAGTCCAAGTATGATCAAGAATGTACCAAATACATGGAAACAGTACTCACATATGACAACTTAGTGCGTGATCAGAAACCCACAGCCAAAGCCTTTTTACCCCAACTTAAATTACCAGATTTGTCATTGCCTCATTTTGAGGGTGAGAATTGGTATTCTTTCTGGGATAAATTCAAATTAATTGATAATAGGACTGATCTAACAGAGGTGTATACATTAACCTATTTGTTAGGTCAGTTGAGAGGTCCTGCATATTTGCTGGTAAAGGAATTAACCGTAGAAAATGCTAATTATAATGTGGTGTAATGCCCGTTATTCAGAAGAGATAGGATGGGAATTATTATCATATAATTCCCGGGTTATGTCCCGTAAGCAATTCAATCTTTTAGTTTTCTCGTGTAAGTTTATCTTCTTTCTTCCTATCTTCCATTTCTATCTTCCTTCCTTCCCTCACTCCCTCCCCCCCCGACATTCCGCGTGCGAGTCAACATTCGTGGGATACTTATTTCGCGATCAGTGATAACTAATGGATTCAAAACTTTTCATCCTCCCCTCACCCTCCTATCAGATCAAGGAACACTCCTAGATTCTTAATGTCCTTCAAAATAGTCACCATAGTGAGAGATCACGTTCATAAATGGATGTGTTAGTAGAGTTATTTGCTAAATTAAAAGTCGACCAAATTTATGGTTCGCCTCCATTACCCCACACCACTCCAAAAGACGCGTTGCGTTTTCGGACACTGGACAACGAACTTCAATAACACTTCCCGGACTTATTGGATAAAACATATAAATCTTCTATATCAAATAACAGGACTGATTTTATAGGCAGGCCCTTCTTTCTTAGGTTATACACTAGTTCATTATTAATAGTTTAATATTTCGGGATTATAAGTAAAGCTCTTCAGGAGGAGGCCACAAGTTCAGGGTATCCAAACATTCCCCCTTCACCCGCGGGTCTTGGGCTTGCTTGGGTTCACCCTAAAGGACGGACACCCCGTCTCTCTCCATAGCAACAGACGCCCCCAGTCTCTTCCCACTCCCCGGACAGGTAAGACGTACACGTTTCTCGCTCCTATCTCCCCCCCCCCCCCCCCCCCTTTCCTTGTTATATATTGTTATCTAATTTCCAAAATATGGGGGTTACCGATGTTTGAGTTTTCACTAACGAAAAAGGAGGCGGCCCCCCATCTTCCTTATAAAGTAGTATTAACGGAGGTCTCTCTCCCACTACCCGACAGGGGACATCTAGGCCTGGAGCAAAGGGCCCGATGACATGGGGCTTTTAGTGAAACACACACAAAAACATTTTTACTCTTATATTTACCCCATTATATCTTTCCATGTATATTATAAGTATTCAGCGGTTTATGTTACCTAAGTGAGAGTTAATTACAATAAGGTTTAGGGAGGAGGTGGACTGCTCACAGAGCTTACCTTCATCCACATGGGAAGAAGTAAGAGCTTCCTGGGACAGAGTGTATAGGTGTACTTATATCAGAGTAGAAACCTTTCCTGTGTGGGGATGGAGGAAATAGCTTCGAATGTTGGATTAACACTATATGTTTGTCTGTGATCTCAACACAAGAGAGACTTACTACTTCAGCTTATGTATGAATAAATAGGATGATGTTTTCAAAATATAGTTCTTGTGTTTATTCATAAAAAACCCCAGGTTGATTATTCTGGTAGGACCAGTAATTCCCCCACACTTCCAAAAAGAGTAGCCTTATTCAGTATAATCCACGTATCAATCACGAACTACCAAGATAAATCTAATATTAATATTATTCAAACAGCCCAGGGAGTAAACCCAGAGAACTACTCGCTGAAGCTGGTGGCAGCACTTCCCCTGAACTCATACCTTTCCCATTAACCAAAAACTCCTACCCCTTCCCCTAAAATTCATCCCCTTTCAGTACTCTCCGCAGCGAGAAGTGTTCCATTACTATAATCACATAGTGAAGTCATGAAGACTAGTTTTCGCAATTCTCAATCAAGTTGTAATCAAATGAAAAAATCATAATCAATTAATATCATTCAAATTAATCAAGGCACCAGGTATAAACTTCTTCATAGGAAGTTCTGGCAACACAGTGGCACTCATAGATTCTTAGAGATAATTATGAAAGATAAAAGATCAGAAACAAAAGAATCTTTTCTGCAAGTCAGGGATCTACTGAGCCCTTTACAATCATAGAGAGTTGGAAGGTTCCGAATAAACTTTAATTTGCACACTAAGGGCCATTGAAAGCGCCCCCCCCCCAATAAACCCTCTTGCAGAATCAGGCTAGATGATTAGTATCATGATGGAGGAACTACCAACCAGGATGCGAGGACCCGCTTTCTTAAATCAAAGGTAACAAATAGTAATTACTTCACGGTCAAGCAAATAGAAGAGGGATATTACAAGGAGTTGCAAAACATTTGCAA
Organism: Chionoecetes opilio; assembly: GCA_016584305.1. Lineage (NCBI taxonomy): Eukaryota > Metazoa > Arthropoda > Malacostraca > Decapoda > Majidae > Chionoecetes > Chionoecetes opilio. The sequence goes on along the minus strand of JACEEZ010000862.1, from coordinate 47,033 downwards.
GTAATGAGCAGGGAACAAACCCCACAGGGAGATATGGATACAACTAGACCTAAAGTAATAGCGATATCAGCCACCCTTTAGAGTTTAGAGGAGCCCTCATTTGTGGGTAAGTCATCCCGCTCCTACTTAAGTTACGATGGACGAAAAGAAAAACCGGGTGTAAATTAAAATTTCAAAGCTAGAACACAGCCGGTAAACCATCGCCAAAGCCTCTCAAAGAGCAGGGTGCCCAAATTTATAAATATAGGGTTTATTTCAAGTGAATTAAGAAAAAATGTGCTTTCTGCGAGGAAGACATTCAACTGACACTGTAAAATATACCAGATTATTCCACTAGGAAACAAAAGTTAATGGACTGGGGTTAACTTGCCTAACCTGCCTTAGTGGTATAACCATGCCATAACAAGCTGTCCTATTAGCTAATTACTTGTTGGTGAAGTGTAGAAAATCCAATCATCAGTAGGCAGTTATGTCCTAATGGTTGATGGGAGGGAAGAACAGGGACCCTAACGATTGTAAATTGGCAGTAAACTAGTATGAGTAAGTTCATTCGCTTTCCCTACAGCAGAGTTAAGGCGTGAGCAAACGGTAAAATCCGCAAGAGTTAAAACAATGTTTGACAGTGGAGCACAAAGATCATTTATAGTGGAGAGGATAGTTGCTTTTTATTGCAACATCCTGAATTGAACGGTGTGACAATTAGCCATTTCGGGCTTTTCTGGACAATAAAAAGAAGCTCAAAGGTTTGACATTGTCGACCCCTAGTCAATTGGGTAGCATCAATGTAGGGTAGCTGCTTGTAGTTAATGACATCGGTATAAATTTAACGGTAAAAAGGACTCAATCTACAGCGAAATCATTCTTTGAAAGAGAAAGGTGGTTAGGGACTAGTTAGAAATACCTTTGAAGATGTTGGATGGGCCCATACCAGTTATAATTAGATGATTGATTATTTTGGCGGATTCTAAGTTAAAGGTCATCAAAAAGACATAAATTTCCATTTCACCAGTGCCGGTGGTAAAGTTATAATGGGACCTTCCACAAACTACTCACAGCCAAAACAAAGAGGAATGCATTGCCTAGTCATAATACACCTCTTGGTGCAGAAATAGGGGACTTATTTAGTTCCCACTCAACAATGAAGTTATTGGCGAAGGGGATACCCCGGCACAAATTCTGGGATCTAGGAAACTCTCGGTATCATCCGAGAGTTACCTGAAGAGGATCAAAAATATCTAGATTCACTCTGATCACACTGTCCAATTATGTTAATGATAAATATTGACAGCAGGTCTACCTTGGCAAATTAAATGCCCTGTGTTACATTCCAATTATCACTATAGTAAGAGCCTCTAAATAGTTTCAATAAGAATACTGAAATACAATCAGTCTAAATTTGAGTGCGATGATAAGATCATTCAAGATCAATTAAAGGATGATTTTATCGAAAAATTGGAAGGAGCAGTAAATCATAATATAGGGACATTATTTACCCCATGCAGTGGCCAAAAGAATTATCAAAACCACCCCCATCAGAAAGTTTTCAATTGTAGTTTCAAAAACTAAACAAGATGCTGTTTAAATGACTGTCTGCAGACAGGACCGAATTCTTGTCTAATCTAGGGAGAGGTCCTAGTAAAAATTCAGAAACAGCTAAATTCGCCCTATTGGGCTGACATCTTAAGGCTTTTCCTAAGAGTAGTCTAAAAAGAAGGTAAGGAATAGAAATTTTACAAAAAAAATTCCTATGGCCTGAAAATATATATCATGGGAAGATGCCCACCTAGCCATAATAGGTTAAGTCAGTCTGTTTGGTTCTGCTCATCTTGCCAAGCCCCTTTTCTATAAATAAAACATTGCAGTACCATTTTAAGGGTCTGATAGGTCCCAGAGAATTGGGGAAAAGAAATATTCGTCTATGGATAATTGCAGGGGGGGACAATAAAATTCGAGAAGAACTAATACAAATTTTATAATCTGGCTAACAGAGTGCAGGAAGGCCAGCCCCCCTTACAGAGATGTGAAAGCAATTCTCCAAAGACGAGAGGGATAATCAGGAAGGATTTCTTTAATTCATTTTACGCCACCAGAGATCCAATCAGTGTTAGGATTATGGTGGATGGAATGTACAAAAACTGTGAACTGAGATTAAAGTGTCCAAGAATTTTTTCATGATGTGGTTCCTACAAAGGAGAACACTCTTAGTCCCCCCCAAGGTAGCCAAGTATAGTAAAGTATTTGACCCTTGGTATAGTGAGCCAATAAACTTATAAGGGGTAAATGTCTATTACAAAAGGCCTGGGGAGAACACCGGGATTGGGATACCCCCCTAGTATGGGAAATATACAAACAGAATGGGAGATTATAAGATTCTGACTTTCAATAAGGATAAAATGAAGTTCACATAAGTAGGAGAATAAAATGCTTGATGGGGACAACCACAGCAGCTAAATATTTTGTGATCTTCAAAAAGTGCATACGGTGCAGTAAGCTATCTTAATAAAGAAGGAGAGGGAATGTAAATTTAATTATGTCTAAGGTGGGTTGCCCAAATTAAGCCTTCAGAACATGCCTCAATGGAGTTGACTGCATTAGAGTTAGGCACTAAATTAGCTCAATATCTAAGCAAATTTATTACAATTAGTGAAGTATATCTGTGGACCGATAGTGAAAATTGCTTACACTGGTTAGTGAAAAATAACATAAAAATCCATTATGTTCAGGAAATCGTGTGTTGGAGAAATATGACTGGGTTCCACAATTTCACTAAAATCATGTTTGGGTACCAAGGAAAAACCCAGTGATATTTTGTAGGGAAAAACAAACTAATCCTAAAATTAAATACGGATTATGTTTAAAGGTTCTCCTACCTGCTTGAAAAATTAATAAGAATGGCCTAATCAAAAGGTCTATAGTAAAGTCAGGACATATCAGAAGATATAAATCATGGAACTATTATTGATCCCAGAATCTGTTATGGATATAAAAAAGGTTTTCCTTATGCCCAAGAAAACTAGTTAAAGACTGACTAAATTAGCTTTAAATTCATTAAAGGTGGGATAGTTCTGACCCTTTTGAAATTTGGGTTAGAACAATACAAAAACAGAGGAAATTGTTGTTCCTGAGGGAAATATCAGATTTAGCTCCGCCCGCCCCCATAGGAACAAACTATCCAAATCATTAGTTTCTGTACCTAGATAACAGGGCATCATTAGGTTTGTCGAGGAAGAAGAATTTGGAATGCTGATCTTCCGTACAACCTGCAAATCCATTGCTAATTTCCCCAGCGTCATAATTTGACTACATTGTGAAGTGGATGAATTCATGGGCAACTCTTACATGGTGGAATGGCCTGTTGTACATAGCCTATTTCAGGAAGGGGAATTCTGGATAACCGCAGGGTACGACAGGCAGGTTAAATACTTACCTCCAAATTTTGTATCAAAATGCAAGAAGTGATAAGAGGAAAAGAAAAGACGATAACCTATCCCGGGGCCCCCTCAACCCTCCCCAATGTCGAAGACAATCCTTTAAAACCCATTTGGTGAGGTAGCTGGTTGTGTCGGACTAATACTGGGGCAAAATAAATTACAGGAGAGAATCTCCCCCCAAGAAAGTATATGTCTGCTTATTTACTTGCACCTCTACAAGGGCTTCTGTTCATTAGAAATAGGCTGATGATTTAAGTGCCGAAACATTTATTCAAGTGTTCCGGCGGGTTTGTGCTCGCGGTCTTTTTTTTTTTGTGTCCTCGGCGATTGATTATCGATAATGCTACTAACTTCAGGAAGCCTCCCCCATATTTGTTAGAAATATTTAAAATCCAATCAGTACAAAGATCTTAGAGTTAAGGAAAGTTCATGGACCATTACTACTCCAAGCTCTTGGGCAAATGGTTTCACAGAAAGAAAAGAAAGATGATGGCATGTCAAGTCTTTGCTCTAGGAAAACTCTCCCACAAGACAAAAGATGGTCTAGAAGACTTGAAACCATAGTGACGGGATTGAGGACCCCGTATCAATAAACCGACCCTTAACTTACTAATGATTCAGCAGTAAAATAGAAAGCTCTTACTCCCTCACATTTAATTATGGGAGAAAGACGTGGAACCCTTCCTTTGATAATATACAAAGGGAAAGATATACACGATCCTACATAAAACAAGACCGGGCTCAACATTTCCGGGAAGGTATCATTTACCTTAAGTAAAATGTAAAGATATGGGATAAGCATTGTACGTGCAGGATTATTTACTGAGTCTAAGGGGACAAAGTTCTATGGGGCAAATCCGCCAGAAAATCAAAGTCCAAATCAAAGTAGGAAGATATGTAATCTTAGGGGAGATATGCCTCGTTGCACAATGGCCTCTAGGGAAAAAATAGCAAAATTGCATAATGATGGAAAGGGGATTGTGAGGTCTTTGTGGAGTTACTAGTCAGGGGGACAAACGTTGTACGCGGACGGTAAATAATTTGATTTCCCCCCTAGAGTTAGCTAAGAGGAAAAGAAGATTTTATAGCTGCGTTCTTGGCAGGCCAACTTAGGGGATTCTCGACCTCGGTAGGCAACCCTGCTTTTTAAAGTGTAAAATCATTGGAGAAGAAAACCTTAGAAACCTCATTAAAGGGGTTGGGTCAAATTACCTGAAGCAACCCTTCATTTTTCGCCCGGCCCACAAGTTGGGAAATATCCACTAAAAAAAACCGCTCTAATTTTTAGTAAGGTAATTTGAATGGTGGAATTTGGCCGCCTACCGTCAGGATTCGGGATACGAAACACAAATTCCACCTATGTATATATTATAAAGATTTGGGTTATATTAAGATGTAATTAGATATAAATTTGGTGGTATTCATTATTATACCACAATAATCAACGGGATTAAACATATATAAGAATTGTGAGTGACCCGACGTATGGGAGTAAAATTATTATTGGAAACATATACCGTGGGCGTCACGAGCCAAGCTGAAAGTTTATTTCAGACGGAGAGGTAATTTAGTAACGCTGAGCCCCCCCCCCTCACGACATTGAAGTCGGAGGGGCGGTTTGGAATATATACTAAAGGGTTGTAGTCAACTCATAATAGTATGAGTAAATTGTAACCGATCAACACGGTTTAAGAAAGGAGAAGTTGTCAAGGCATTATAGGCATTAGTTGGGTAGTAGAAACGAAGGAAGGAATGTCAAGAAACAGTGTGGAAGGTTTGGTGTTGAACAATGGGTGGCACTTGGGAGCCCCCCCCCCCCCGGGGCTCCATGGTTTGTCGGATCAGCATTTGTCGCGAGGGCCTTACAAAGAGGACTCTGTCCTCCTTTTCCCGTGCCGAGTCCACCACACCTAGTAGATTTTTTACGTGGATTCATGTAGCTAATAAGCACACATATATAAATAGGTAACATGCGAGATATTTATAGAGAGTAGTAATTATTATATTGCTTGTTACTAGTAGAAACCATATTGTTGTCCAGGCTAATAAAGTAGTTAAGTGAGCAGATGTAAAATGTCTTAGGAAAACAGTAATTATCAACTATTTTCAAAAAGGAGGAGGCAGCGGCTAGGTCTGGTCGCTGCCTCGAAGGCCTCAGAGAAGGGCACAAGGTCCCCTGGCGGAGTGTTAGGATGGGGATCCTTCTTTACGTTAATTTTCGACGAAAGGTATAGTTTAAAACTGAAATATAAGAATGCCAAAAGCCCAAAGTGTCTCTAACACTCACGAAACCACTAATATTCCCACGAAACAGATTGATTGAAAACACGTGTGTTACTGGACATTTGACTATCATTTAACAAAGAAGGTGAGTCTACCTGTGTGGAAGTATATTCGCGTATAAAAGGGAAAAAGCCAGCAGAACCATAAAGTGGTGTGGATAGCGTGTTGTGCACGAATACTGATCAGTGCTAAATATAAAATTAATTACAATGCTCTGTGACCTTCGTCCTTCTTGTTATAATTTGTATCATATTCCAAATATGGTACCGATGTTTTTTTCACTACGAAAGGAGGCCTGCCCCATCCTATAATATTTTAACGGATCTTCTCCACTCCCCGACAGGCGGACTCTAGGCCTTGACGCAAAGGGCCCGATACATGGCTTTTAGTGAAACACACCAATTCTTACTCTTATATTCCCCCCTTATATCTTCATGTATAATTATAAGTATTCAGCGTATGTTACCTAAGTGAAGGATAATTTATCAATAAGGTTCAGGGAGGGAGGTGTATGCTCACCAGAGCTTACCTTCATCACATGGGAAGAGCTTCCTGTATCAGAGTGTAAAGGTTTACTTATATCAGATTAGAGCTTTCCTGTGTTGGGATGGAGAGCTTTCTGATGTTGGATTAACCTTATATGTTTGTCTGTGATCTCAAACAAGAGACATACTACTTCAGCATGAATAAATAGGATGATGTTTTCAAATATAGTTCTTGTGTTTATTATAAAAACCCCAGGTGATTATTCTGCGTTAGGACAGTAATTCCCCACACTTCCAAAAGAGTCAGCCTTACTCAGTATAATTCCACGTATCAATCACGACTACCAAGATAAATCTAATATTAATATTATTCAAACACGCCCAGGGAGTAACCCAGAGAACTACTCGCTTGAGCTGGTGGCAGCACTTCCCCTTAACTCATACCCTTTCCCCTTAACCTAAACTCCTACCCCTTCCCCTTAAATTCATCCCCATTTCAGTACTCTCCGCAGCGAGAAGTGTTCATACTATAATCACATAGTGAAGTCATAAGACTAGTTTTCAATTCTCAATTCAAGTTGTAATCAAATGAAAAATCATAATCAATTAATATCATTCAAATAACAAAGGCACCAGGTATAAACTTCTTCATAGGAAGTTCTGGCAACACAGTGGCACTCAAGATTCTTAGAGATAATTATGAAGATAAAGATCAGATAACAAAGAATCTTTTCTGCAAGTTCATGGATCTACTGAGCCCTTCTCACAATCATAGAGAGTTGGAAGAGTTCAGAATAACTTTAAGTTGCACACTAAGGGCCATTGAAGCGCATAAACCCTTGACAGAATCAGACTAGATGATTAGTATCATGATATGGAGAAAACTACCAACCAGGATGCGAGACCGCTTAAATCAAAGGTACAATAGTAATTACTTCACGGTCAAGCAAATAGAAGAGGGATTATTACAAGAGTGCAAACATTTGCAAGGTATTGAGCAGGAACAACCCCACAGGGAGATTGAGATAACTAGACCTAAAGTTAATCAGCGATATCAGCCACCTTTAGAGTTTAGAGAGCCCTCATTGGTGGGTAGTCATCCCGCTCCTACTAAAGTTACGATGGGAAGAAAACCGGTAAATAAATTTCAAGCTAGACCAGCCGGTAAACCATCGCCAAGACCTACTCAAAGAGCAGGTGCCATTTATAAATATAGGGTTATTTCAAGTGAATTAAGAAAAAAATGTGCTTTCTGCGAGGAAGAACATCAACCTGACACTTGTAAAATATACCCAGATTATTCCACTAGGAACAAAAGGTTAATGGACCTGGGTAACTGCCTAACCTGCCTTAGTGGTAAACATGCCATACAAGCCTGTCCTATTAGCCTAATTACTTGTTGGAAGTGTAGAAAATCCATTCATCACGTAGCATTATGTCCTAATGGTGATGGGAGAACAGACCCTACGATTGTTAAATTGGCAGTAACTAGTATGAGTAGTTCATCCGCTGTCCCTACAGCAGAGTTAAGGGTGAGCAATAACGGTAAATCCGCAATAGTTAAAACAATGTTTGACAGTGGAGCACAAAGATCATTTATTAGTGGAGAGATAGTTGCTTTATTGCAACTCCCTGTAATTAGCAAGGTGAACTTAGCCATTTCGGGCTTTCTGGACAATAAAGAAGCTCAAAGTTTTGACATTGTGCGACCCCTAGTTCAATTGGGTAGCTATCAATGTAGGGTAGCTGCTGTAGTTAATGACATCGGTATAAATTTAACGGTAAAAGGACTTCAATCTACAGCTGAAACTTTGAAAGAGAAAGGTGTTAGACTAGTTAGAAATACCTTTGAAGATGTTGATGGCCCATACCAGTTAATAATAGATGCTGATTATTTTGGGCGATTCCTAAGTAAGGTCATCAAAAGACATAAAATTTCCATGTTCACCAGTGCCGGTGGTAAAGTTATAATGGGACCTATCCCACAAACTACTCACCAGCCAAAACAAAGAGGAATGCATTCCTAGTCATACACCTCTTGGTTGCTAGAATAGGGACTTCATTAGTTCCCACTCAAATCAATGAGTTATTGGAAGAAGGGGATATCCCCGTGCACAAATTATGGGATCTAGAAACTATCGGTATCATACCCGAGCAGTTACCTGAAGAGGATCAAAATACTCTAGATCACTCTGATCACACTGTCAATTATGTTAATGATAAATATGAAGCAGGTCTACCTTGGCAAATAAATGCCCCTGTGTTACCTTCCAATTATCACATAGTTAAGAGCCTCTTAAATAGTTCAATAAGAATACTGAATAAAAATCAGTCTAAATTGGAGTGCTATGATAAGATCATTCAAGATCAATTAAAGGATGATTTTATCGAAAAACTGGAAGGAGCAGTAAATCATAATATAGGACATTATTTACCACACCATGCAGTGGCCAAAGATTCATCAACCACCCCCATCAGAATAGTTTTCAATTGTAGTTTCAAAACTAAACAAGATGCTAGTTTAAATGACTGTCTGCAGACAGGACCGAATCTCTTGTCTAATCTAGGAGAGGTCCTAGTAAAATTCAGAACAGATAAATTCGCCTATGTGGCTGACATCTCTAAGGCTTTCCTAAGATTAGGTCTAAAAGAAGAAGATAGAAATTTTACAAAATTCCTATGGCCTGAAAATATATATCAGGAAGATAGCCCACTAGCCACATATAGGTTTAAGTCAGTTCTGTTTGGTTCTTGCTCAAGCCCCTTTCTATTAAATAAAACATTGCAGTACCATTTTAAGGGTTCTGATAGCCCAGAATTGGGGAAGAACTTCTATATGGATAATTTGCAGGGGGCAATAAATTCTGAGGAAGAACTAATACAAATTTATAATCTGGCTAATACAGAGTGCAGGAAGGCCAGCCTCCCCTTACAGAGATGGAAAGCTAATTCTCCAAGACTAGAAGGGATAATCAGGAAGGATTTCCTTAATTATACGCCACCAGAGATCCAATCAGTGTTAGGATTATGGTGGAATGTAAAAACTGATGAACTGAGATTAAAGTGTCCAGATTTTTCTGATGTGGTCCTAACAAAGAGAACACTCTTAAGTCAGGTCAGCCAAGTATTTGACCCCTTGGGTATAGTGAGCCCAATAACTATAAGGGGTAAATGTCTAATACAAAAGGCCTGGGGAGAACACCTGGATTGGGATACCCCCCTAGATGGGAAATATACAACAGAATGGGAGATTATAAGATCTGACTTCAATAAGATAAATGAAGTTCACATAAGTAGGAGAATAAATGCTGATGGGCGACAACCCCAGCAGCTACACATATTTTGTGATGCTTCAAAAAGTGCATACGGTGCAGTAGCTTATCTTAAAGCAGGAGAGGAATGTAAATTAATTATGTCTAAGGCTCGGGTTGCCCCAATTAAGCCTAGAACATTGCCTCAAATGGAGCTGACTGCATTAGAGTTAGGCACTAAATTAGCTCAATATCTAAGCAATTTATTACAATTAGTGAAGTATATCTGTGGACCGATAGTGAAATTTGCTTACACTGGTTAGTGAAAAATAACACTAAAATCCCTTATGTCAGGAATCGTGTTGGTAAGATAAATGACTTGGGTTCCACATTTCACTAAAATCATGTTGCTACCAAGGAAAACCCAGCTGATATTTTGTTCAGGGGAACAACTATCCTCAAATTAAATACAGGATTATGGTTTAAAGGTCCTACCTGGCTGAAAAATAATAATGAATGGCCTAATCAAAAGGTCTATAGTAAGTCAGACATATCAGAAGATATAATCATGGAACCTATATTGATCCCAGATCCTGTTATGGATATAAAAAGGTTTTCCTTATGAAGCAAACTATTAAAGACTACTAAATTAGTCTTTAAATTCATAAAGTGGGATAGTTCTGACCCTTTGAAATTTTGGGTTAGAACAATACAAAAACAGGAATTTCCTGAGGAATATCAGATCTTAGCCTCGGCCCGCCCCCATAGGAACAAACTTATCAAATCATTAGGTCTGTACCTAGATAACGAGGGCATCATTAGGTGTCGAGGAAGAATTTGGAATGCTGATCTTCCCGATAAAACCTGCAATCCCATGCTAATTCCCCAGCGTCATCATCTTACTAAATTGATAGTGGATGAATCTCATGGGAACTCTTTACATGGTGGAATGGCTGATACATTAGCCTATTTCAGGAGGGAATTCTGGATACCGCAGGGTAGACAGGCAGTTAAATACTACCTCAAATTTTGTATCAAATGCAAGAGATATGAGGGAAGACTGATCACCTATCCCGGGCCCCCTCAACTCCCCATGGATCGAGTACAATCCTTAAAACCATTTGAGGTAGCTGGTGTCGACTATACTGGGGCAATAATAATTACAGGAGATAATACTCCCCCCAAGAAAGTATATGTCTGCTTATTTACTTGCACCTCTACAAGGGCTGTTCATTTAGAAATAGCTGATGATTTAAGTGCCGAAACATTTATTCAAGTGTTCCGGCGGTTTGTGGCTCGGCGGTCGTGTCCTCGGCGATTGATTAGCGATAATGCTACTAACTTCGTAGGAGCCTCCCCCATATTGTTAGAAATATTAAATCATCAATCAGTACAAAGATCTCTAGAGTTAAGGAAATGTTCATGGACCATTACTACTCCTAGAGCTCCTTGGCAAAATGGTTTCACAGAAAGAATGATTGGCATTGTCAAGTCTTGTCTTAGGAAAACTCTCCACAAGACAAAGATAGGTCTAGAAGACTTGAAAACCATAGTGACGGAGATTGAGACCCGTATCAATAACCGACCCTTAACCTACTTACATGATTCATCAGTAAATATAGAAGCTCTTACTCCCTCACATTTAATTTATGGGAGAAGACTGGAACCCTTTCCTTTGATAGATACAAGGGAAGATATACAAGATCCTACAATAAAAGACCCGGCTCAACATTTCCGGGAAGGTTATCATACCTTAAGTAAAATGTAAAGATCATGGGATAAGCATTGTAGTGCAGATTATTTACTGAGTCTAAGGGAAAAGTTCTATGGGGCTCAACCGCCAGAAAATCAAAGTCCAATCAAAGTAGGAGATATAGTAATCCTTAGGGGAGATATGCCTCGTTCGCAATGGCCTCTAGGAAAAATAGCAAAATTGCATACTGATGGAAAGGGGATTGTGAGGTCTGTGGAGTTACTAGTAAGGGGACAACGATGTGTGCGGACGGTAAATAATTTGATCCCCCTAGAGTTAGCTGAAGAGAGAAATGAAGACTTTAAGTCTGCGTCTTGGCAGGCCAACTTAGGGGATTCTCGACCTCGGAGGCAAGCTGCTTTAAAGTGTAAAATCACTTGGAGAAACCTCATTAAAGGGGGTCAAATTACCTGAAGCAACCCTTCATTTTTCGCCGGCCCCAAGTTGTGGAAATTATCCACTAAAAACCGCTCTAATTTTTAGTAAGGTTAATTTGAATGGTGGAATTTGGCGCCTACCGTCAGGAATTCGGGATACGAACACAAATTCCACCTATGTATATATTATAATAGATTTGGGTATATTAAGATGTAATTAGATATAAATTTGGTGGTATTCATCTATTATACCACAATTAATCAAAGGATTAACATAGTATAAGAATTGTGAGTGACCCACGTATGGGAGTAAAATATTATTGGAACATATACGTGGCGGTCACGAGCCAAGCTGAAAGTTTATTTCAGCGGAGGTAATTTAGTAACGCGTGAGCCACTACGACATGAAGTCGGAGTGGGCGGTTTGACTATATACTAAGGTGTAGTCAACTCATAATAGTATGAGTAAATTTTAACCGATCAAACGGTTAAGAAAGGATGAAGTTGTTAAGGCATTATAGGCATTAGTAGGGTAGAAACGAATGAAGGAATGTAAGAACAGTGTGGAAGGTTTGGTGTGACACTGGTGTGGCACTTGGGGCCCCCCCCCCGGTCTCCATGGTTTGTCGACTCAGCATTTGTCGCGAGGGCTTACAAAGAGGCCTCTGTCCTCTCTTTTCCCTGTGCCGGAGTCACCACACCTAGTAGATTTTTACGTGATGTCATGTAGCTAATAAGCACACCATATATAAATGGTAACATGCTAGATATTTATAGAGAGTAGTAATATTATATGCTTGTTTACTAGTAGAAACATTATTTGCTCCATGCTAATAAAGTAGTTAAGTGAGCAGATGTAAAATGTCTTAGGATAAACGAGTAATTATCAACCTATTCGAAGGAGGCAGCGGCTAGGTCGGTCGCTGCCTCGAAGGGCCTCGAGAGAAGGGCAAGGTCCATGGCGGAGTGTTAGACTGGGACTCCTGTCTTACGTATTTTCGACGAAGTGTATAGTTTTAACTGAAATTATACGAACTGCCAAAAGCCCAAAGTGTCTCTCTACATCCTCACGAAACCACTAATATTCCCCACGAAACAGATTGATTGAAACGTGTGTTACTGGACATTTGACTATCATCTAACAAAGAAGGTGAGTCTACCTGTGTGAGTATTATTCGCGTAAAGGGAAAAAGCCAGAACATAAAGTGGTGATAGCGTGTGGCACGAATACTGATCAGTGCTAAATAATTAATTACAATCTCTGTGAAACTGTGTTGGAAATAGTGAAATGTGAGAGGAGACGAAACTTTTTGAAACAAAAAAAAACGAAACTTTTTGAAACAAAAAAACGATACTTTTTGAAACCAAAAAAAAACGAGACTTTTTGAAAAAAAAGAAAAAAGAACGAAACTTTTTGAAACAAAAAAACGAAACTTTTGAACCGTGCAACAGCCGGGGCGAGTGAGCGATCCGTTAAGAACAACGAAAGCCCACCTGAAACATATGGTGAAACTCGCAACAAATAATCCGATTTCGCCTGTTTCGAGAAGAGAGAAACGATGGTGTAGTGGACATAAGTTAATGAGTGTTTAATTGAGAACTACTTTCCTGCGACTAGTGCTCCTAGGGGAATTAAAGGTAATTCAGTCATTCATCTAACTTATTCACCGAAGACGGACAAGCAGGGAACAAGAGGAGCCGCTCGACGAGGTGCTGGAGAGGAGACTTCCCCTACCGGCCCAGAACTTCGAGTGAGCAGTCTACAATCAACAATTACGTAAAGTAGTTACAAGCATTTAGCTAAAAACACTACATTTACACGTTATTATTTATTTACACAGACATGAGATATTAAGTAAGATTTCATCTCGTCATAGGAAATCTTATCAGTGTAAAATAGTCACCCCTTAGCCCAATTTCTTTTCTATGTAGGGAGACTTCCTTGCGGGAAAAAAAGAAAACGGTACTTTTTAGCGGGGACGTTAATAAACAATAACTTGTCATCAATGCCAGGAAATTTCCTTAGAATTTATTTATCAATATAGAATGTTCTTTTTGGAAATAGCAAATGGAGACGTTTTGCGTATATAATTAATTAATTATAACTACGTTATAGTCTCATATAATTAATGCCAAACGCTAAGGAAAAGTTAGCAGAAAACGTAGATAATTTAACCTCAGACTTGAATAATCTTACCTTGAGGAGCGGTAAACAATATTTCATGATGACTGCTACTAGTACTAGTACTGATACTACTACTACTACTACTACTACTACTACTACTACTACTGCTGCTGGTACTAATACTACTCTTGCTAACATTACTCCTATAACATCAACCCTAAATCCTCAAATGGTGGGTTTATCACAGGTTGGGCAGGCCAATGCTGGACTTGCATTTCCTACTTCATTTAAGGTTTTACCCACAGAGGCATCCGTGCGACCATTTAGGGAGAAGGGGAAAGGGTTTTTAAAGCGCTTATCAATTTCTCACTATATGTGAGGATTAATGAGTAACTCAGACGTTTGCAGGCCAGCAGACAAAATTGCTTTCATTCGTTCCGACTGAAACCTGGTTCGAGAGCTCAACAATTAATGCAAAGCACGGCACTTTCTGCCGGATGATAGGGCAAATTATAACAAATTCAGGGAGAATTTCCTGAGAGTTTTCAGTGGTGGGGAAAGCAACCACCGTAGTGAAACAAGTAAGTCATGTAACTGATTAAATAATAAACGAATTTGGCGTCCCAAACTGTATGGGATGGGCCCTATCGCGGCCAATACGTTAACGGAAGGGTGCATCAAAATTCTAACGAAGCAAATTGGTGTACTGCAACAGAAATTAGTATGGATAATATGTCCAAATTTCTGGAACTTTTGTTCTATATGCTACATGTCCAGGGAGGTGCGTCGTGCAGCTCTTGCTTTGCCCTTCAGTCCAAAGGGAAACGCTTTTAGTGGATTTCATAACGGCCTGAGACGGCAAGCTTATGGAGACAGTACACTCTACGGCGTTCACAGCCACCGTTGCAGGAGTGCAACCTATTCCTGCTCCTACCACTCCTGTTCCAACACCGGACAATAACCCCTCCCAACCTTCTTGTGCAGGGGCAGCTGCGAAAGAGGTAGTCATTTGTTCCTACTGCAACAAGGTGGGACATATAGAAAAGAGATGCCTCCGCAAGAGAGCAGAACAGCGAAAGGCATCACCAGTGGGTGATAATCAAAATACAAACGCCACCCACGGCTCTGAAGGGATTCCTTCAACCAGGATTAAATCTTCCTTTTCCTTCCGGGGGAGGAGACAGCAGCAAAAGCACAGAATAAGTAGGGCCTCCTACAACTGTGCGATCCACGGTACGGGTATTCACGATACCGAACATTGCTACCAGATATTAGATGCTCGTGAAAACTATGAGTATAAGTGGGCTGCTGGGAGAGGTAAGTCGTCGGGGACATGCGAGCCTCGTCGCACCATCCAGGTTAAATCGACACAAAAACGAGGGAGATTTTCCTCGCGCAGGCACGGCGGATTTGTCGATTTACCACAATATAGTGGCTGCCTGCCAACAAACAAACATCATGGCAATACCCACGAAGGTAAGCCATCAAAACCTTTCCCTGGCTGTGGACACTGGAGCTACTGTAAATGTACTCTCTGAAGAGTCGTATCAGGCTCTAAAGAGGAGTGTACGTGGTGGCCGGTGGCCGTTACGCCAGAGTGATTTGAATGTGAAGGGGGTCACAGGTTCATCTTTAAAAATAAAGGGAACAGTGATCTTACCTATTAAATTGAACAAAAGGGTTCCTCCGGTTCGTATGGAGTTCTATGTAGCATTCAACTTTCAGCTCCCTGTAGACGGGCTGTTGGGTTTAGCTACGATGAAGTCTAATCGAATTGGGATAGATCCCAACTTAAATTTAATAACATTTAAAGGGAAGCAGTTAAAGGCGATGGATTCTCCTATGTCTCTGACTCCCCTAAATGTCAAATCACTCAGAGGGAAGAGAGGCGATAAGCGAGGGCCACCGACTGCTGTAGCTCCCTCAATTCATGTCTCTAACGCTCGCGTGAATCTTGCAGCAGGTTGGAAAGTTGTGAAGGCCACGATTATCGGTGACCACGACATCCCCGATCGCATTGCGATACGTGTTCCAGTGGCGGTTCCTGATGCACCTATAGACAGTGAAGTATGTCTTGATGGCCCCAGTAAAGTAAAACGATTGGCCGTAGAGGCGACACTTAGCACTGTCGGCGCAGGACATGTCACATCAGCATTGGTTGTTAACACCACAGGTGGACCAGTGCGAGTTAAACATGGAGTTTTCCTTGGGGAAGGGTTGGTGAATGATCGAAAGGTGGTACCTGAACCATTGGAGTTACCTACTGCTTGTGTTGCTACGGTGCAGAAGTTCGCCGTTGACATCGAGCAGGGTCTGGTGCCAACCCTCAGTTCGCTTGTAAACGTCGTGGACTACCTTGAGTTAAAGCACTCGCTCTTGGAACTCTTGGGTCAGTACCGAGATGTCATAACACTCCCCGGTGAAGCTGTTGGTGCTACCGATACAACGGAGCATCACATGAAACTCAGTCCAGGGACAAAACCTGTCTACATACCTGCTTACAGGCTACCTCATAGCCAACGGGCTGTGGTAGAAACACATGTAGAGGAAATGTTAGAGCAAGGAGTTATTCAACACTCCTGCTCCCCCTGGAACAGTCCTTTGTTCCTTGTCCCGAAAAAGGGATGGAACTTTTCGCCCAGTTATTGACTTTCAGCGAGTGAATCGGGGTCTCAGAAGAACACGGGTTATCCATTGCCCAGTCCTAAAAGGATCTGTCATGTCGTTAGGACCGGGTAATACAATTTTCAGTAGTTTAGCCCTTTTTTGTCGGGGTACTGGCAGGACCCATGGCAGAATTCTCCAGAGAGGTTACGGCGTTCAGTACGCCGGGAGGTCACTACGAATGGCTTCGGATGCCGTTTGGTTTGAAATCCGCGCCGCTTATTTCAGAGAAGATAAATACCAATTTTGCCGGTATGAAAAGGGAACTCCGGTTCGCATACCTTGGACGATATTATAATTGCTGGCAAAGACCATGAGTCTCACTTTAAAACTTTTGGGGTCAGTTTTGCAGCGATGTTGTCAGCTGGTCTCAAGCCAAGTTCACCAAGTTGTGAATTTTTTAAAGCTAAGATTAGCTTCTTAGGCCATACTGTCGACCGGGAGGGACTCCACACCATGGACGATAAGGTATTGGCCGTCAAAAACTTTCCTCAACTCCAGAGTGTTGAGAATGTTAGATCCTTTTTGGGACTAGCGGGCTTCTACCGCCCCTTTATTCAAAGATTTCGCCAGAAAGGCATCTCCCCTAAACCAAGCTGTTAAGAAAAGATGTCTCATTTCACTGGGATCTCCTCAGGAACAAAGCTTCGAAGAGTTTAAGATTACAACTCGTGAACGCTCCTGTCTTGGCATTCCCAGATTTACAGCTCCATTTGAGCTATGTACAGACGCTTCGCTAAGGGACTCGGGGCGTACTAATGCAAAAGATGAAAGAGGGAGAAACCGTGTAATCGCGTATGCGAGCAGAGCTCTTATCCGGCGGAAGTAAATTATTCCGTTACACATCAAGAGACCCTCGGAGTAATTTGGGCTCTCAAACATTTTAAAGACGTTATTTTTGGCTATCCAATAAAGTCTATACCGACCATGCAGCCGTTACTGAGTTATTCAAGGGTAAGAATTTATCCGGTAGGCTTGCACGATGGTATCTGACGATCCAAGAGTTTAACCCAACCTTCAAATATTGCCCGGACGTGCAAATGTGGTAGCAGACGCGTTATCGCGAAACGTTCCGGTGGTGGGTGCGGTCACGGGGGAAAATCCCGTGCCAAATTTTTCACTCTATGAATTGGGCGTCGAACAACGTAAACATGAAATGTGGGGGAAGGTATCTATGCCTTAGAGTCGGGGCGATGAGACCCTCCTTACCATCCTTATCGGTGATTACTCACAATTTTTCCTGTCGAATGACAAGGTACTGTGCCGACAAAAGGCCACAGAAAAGAGACCCAGTGGAACAATTTTTTATGCCTGACGTTTTGTTCCGAGGTACTCAAAAATTTTGCACGATGTGCCAAAGGCTGGACTCCGGGACGTAATGTACCCTAGCAGCCGCGAGGCGTGTGTATTTTTGGCCCACGATGCGTGTGGACATTTAAGAATATGTTGCCAGGTGTGTTTCTTGTGCCCAAAACAAAGGACGACTCCAGGACCCGCTCCTATATTAGAAACCCACCACCTGAGCAACCGGGGCGTATGTTGCAATAGATCTTCTACAGTTACCAAGAGTCATCACGGCTCACAATACCTTCTGGTGTGTGTAGATCACTTTCAAGGTTTGTAGTCCTTGCACCGGTGAAGAATAAAACGGCTGGGACTGTAGCCCATGGCATTAATAACTCATCTTTTCTGCCTTATTCCACACCAAGAGTATTGCTCAGTGATAATGGGGCAGAGTTCCGTAATGCATTCTCATGAGATTTGTACATTGTACAATATTAAGCAGACTTTCACGGGGCGCCCTACCATCCAAGCTCGAATGGGCTGGCGGAGCGCCTTAACAAGAAAATCCTGGACGCGTTGAGACCTGTTGTAAAAACAGTTTTTCACGACGATTGGGAAGATTGGTTACCCTACGTGACGGC
Organism: Chionoecetes opilio; assembly: GCA_016584305.1. Classification (NCBI taxonomy): domain Eukaryota; kingdom Metazoa; phylum Arthropoda; class Malacostraca; order Decapoda; family Majidae; genus Chionoecetes; species Chionoecetes opilio. The sequence continues at coordinate 28,739 of JACEEZ010000862.1, read as the reverse complement.
TTGCATTAATAGTTCAGTTTGCGAGTCCACGGGGAAAGCTCCTCACTACATACTTATGGTGCAGATAAACGGATGCCATTTTGACCTATTGGCCAAGCCCACTAAACCTGTGTATATCATAGATAGCTATCTGGATCAGCATTTGCATGTGTTTACTAATACACACAAAAAGGTCAAGAAAGGCTACAAGCTTCTCGTGCCAAGATGATGGCAAAAAACATAAGCGTGCGGTTCCTATAACAATAAGAAAAGGGGATACCGTAATGGTTCAAAGTCCAAGTAGGAATTCCAAGTTTGGGGCCGAATTCTTGGGCCCGCGCCTTGTTGTTGGTGAGAAGCATGGCAATAAGTTTGAGTATTGGATCCCCCTTTTTCAAACTGTCCAAATAATTCATAATGATAGGTTGAAGAAGACCAAAGCCCGACGGGACCCGGCCTTTGCTGATTGTGCTTACCTACCGTCAAGGGACTTCCACATAACCCAATCACCATAACGCCATGCACGGCTATAATTTACGACCTCGAGTCTAACTAATTTTCGCAATGTGAACTGGGGATGTATTGCATGTTTAATCATTATAGGTCTTCGGAAGGATCGACTGACCTTCATGAAGCTAACCTATTAAACAGACTTTTTTAACACAGGACATACTATCATCTCTAGGTTTTTAGTGGCTGACGATCTGTCTCTATGCATCTGGCCGACTAGGAGATTAGTTACCCACTTTACTATTTGCCTTCCTTCTTATTTAAGGTGGGGATATGTGAATTTAACTTTTTTAAGGTAGTCCCCAGCTGAAAACATTGAATCCGATTCATGGGTATCAATTGTATTGATGAAACAAACAATGTGACTGTCGTTTCCCTTACGGAACTTCCCATCAACGGCTTTCTGGTCACTATGTAAGTGTTGGTTTTGTTTTGTTTCCAAGAAGTTTATACAAGAAACGTCTCCACTGTTTCCGCTCAAATATCTTTAGAATTTACCATTCTCTGATATCTTTTTTTCCTAAAACCTTCTCTGACGAGTCGCAGTTTCCCGCGGCTCTGGAGCCGCCTCTCCTGATTCCCCAAACCCCATTGTTTTCTTTTCCCAGTGTCCTATAGCTACTTTGTTGTTGTGTTAAGCGAGCTATCAAAGTTAGGCAAGTATCTTTTACGTGGAAAAGTCAATCTTCACAGGTCTGACAGGTATAGCACATTTTTAACATGGTTAGGTACATTTTCTTAGGCCGCGTGGGGGGCGCCAGGGGCGTGACGAGCGATGTTAAGGCATTATAGGCATTAGTAGGGTAGAAACGAATGAAGGAATGTAAGAACAGTGTAGAAGGTTTGGTGTGACCCCTGGTGTGGCACTTGGGGCCCCCCCCGGTCTCCCCTGGTTTCGGGCTCAGCATTTGTCGCGAGGGCTTACAAAGAGGCCTCTGTCCTCTCTTTTCCCTGTGCCGGAGTCACCACACCTAGTAGATTTTTACGTGATGTCATGTAGCTAATAAGCACACCATATATAAATGGTAACTGCTAGATAGTTATAGGGAGTTTGTAATATTATATGCTTGTTTACTAGTAGAAACATTATTTGCTCCATGCTAATAAAATAGTTAAGTGGCAGATGTAAAATGTCTAAGGATAAACGAGTATATCAACCAGCTCGAGGGAGGCAGCGGCTAGGTCGGTCGCTGCTCGAAGGGCCTCGAGAGAAGGCAAGAACCAAGGTCCATGGCGGAGTGTTTGACGGGACTCCTGTCTTTCGTATTTTCGCCGAAGTGTATAATTTTAACTGAAATTATACGAACTGCCAAAAGCCCAAAGTTCTCTCTACATCCTCACGAAACCACTAATATTCCCCCGAAACAGATTTATTGAAACGTGTGTTACTGGACTTTGACTATCATCTAACAAACAAAGGGGAGTGGAGGGCTACCTGTGTGAATATTATTCGCGTAAAAGGGAAAAATCCAGAACAAGTGTACAACACACTTTGATAATATCGGCTCAGCTGTGAAAAGCTTCGTCGGCCGACCAACATCGCGGCCATTTTAGGTAGAGGGTTTCAACCAGTCACCACGAAAGCCACGAGTTCCACTCCCAGCCTGTTGCAACCTCCCGACCACATCGACATCCCAATACTTCCCCAAGGATAAAAATCAAGCCCAAAGCAGAATACAACCCACCTGCCCAATGCTGAGTATACCTTAGTTAGAGCTAAATAGGGTATCATAGAAAATTAAGGTAGAATTGGGTTATTGCATGGTCGTTCACGTTAATCAACATTAAATTTTAACAGTTTTGTCGACCATCAATTGGTAGTCGATAATTCTAAAAAAGGAGTTAAAAAAGCATATCGGCGGATAAAAAGAAAAAACCCTTTGGGAAATCGAGATATCAACGGAAATCCAAAAGGCCCGCTACGAGGGACGATTTCCTTAGGGGGGGTTACACTACAGTATTTCTGTCCGTGTCTAGGGGGAGTGGCGTCAGTGACGTCCAGTGACGCCCCCGCCACCCCCCGCAGCTAGAAAAAAATTGGGAGCTCCGAATAATGTGAGTGAAACGCACGTCTCAAGTCAGTGACGCATTATGCTCCAGCAATGTGGGGGTGCGGGGAGCCTGTGTTCACATTACACCGGCGGGAAGTGACGTCACTGGACGACGGAGTCATGATGACAAGGCACGTGACAAGTCCAGCAAAATGGTTGAAGTGTAAAACCGGGACATAAATAAAAAAAAGTAATTACTAGTCTTAATCACATTAATAGCTTTTTCCATATAATTTTTGACGTAAAAATTTATTTATGGTTTTTTTTTTTAAATCGGGGGTAAATAACAAGGTAAAAAAGTCAAGTTCATGTCATTTTCCCGGGGTAAATAAGTAAAATATTGTTAGTGTGTTTTTGTAATTCCATACCGGTAGCAAATCATTCTGAATCAAGTTCACTTTAATGATTCGATTGAACTGAAAAAATGGAACGTATTAGTGATTCGATCGCTTGTTGGTGTGATAAGACTAAAGGGTTAGACATGCATTGTCAGAGGGTTTTTTACTGTTAGGTTCCCATGTCATTTTTTTATATACTTACTTTTTTGAATTCATCTTCCCCCTGATCAACATCACTTTATATTTATATTAATTTTATATTATATATTATATATATATATTTTATTATATATATATATATATATATATATATATTTTTATACAATAACATATAGGAAAAAAGATCAGTTTTATATATATAAAATTATATATAAAACTGATATCTTGTTTCCTGTCCGCCCGTCCGCCAGGCTCCGTCCGTCTGTACGTCCTGGATTCCATGGAAAACATTTTGCGGAAAAAACTTCTGTGTTCGATTTTTCGATCGAGTCAATATGTTAAATTATTTGAAAAAATTTAAACGTTTCATTTTATTTATTTTAGATCCTCAATAAATATTGTATGCCCCGTAGATTGCGAGATATTCGTGTGGTGAGGGTGAAATGATAAGCTTAATGTGGATGTTAAGCTCTGATGAAAAAGAAGGATGACAAGGTGGACAAAAAGACATCGTGCGTGACGACGCTGTGATGACAACAAAAAACACCAGAAGGACACAGGGGAATGGTGGACGTAGTGGGGTGAAAATCTTGGGGTAATTAGAAAAACATAAAACAAAAGCAAAATTTGGGATGATTTCGTATTATCAATAAAAACTACTTGCAATTAATAATAAATATAAAAATAGACAAATGGCAACCTAGTAAAAGCATGCAATATTCTTGCAACCAAACCTTCAACTGAAAAGTATTGTTGGTATGAATATACTTTGATATGAATGAGAAATGGATATATAAAAAATTATTTCCTTACGCAAGAGAAATAATATAAAGCAAAACGGATTTTGTAAAAGATTTACACTAAACCGTTGTCTCGCGTTTGATTGGTAACTGAACTAAAAACCGTGTAATGTATTTTGTAGATAGTTATAGGTTGTAGTGGGGTGGCCACAGAGAAAAAGGATGAAAAATGCCTTTTCCCAAAATTTGATACATTTGCTTGACAAAGAAGACCGGGTCACAAGGTGGTGGGAAAGACAAAAAACATATTTTTAAAAACCAGTGAAATTCATGTTGATAACTACATGTCGAATTTAAAACCCAAAATTTAAAAAATGATCCACGATCAAGCCCCATTTCTGAATCTTTTGGTGGTGAATCCCTCATAAAGCCAAACGTTATTAAAAAAACAAAAAAAAAAGGTAAAAGCCTCAGTCAATACCTACAAGAGGACACGGTCCTCCCAGGGGTCTCCTTTTTGATTGGTTTCATCAATGTTTCTTTTTGCGGGACCATGCCCTGTAGAAAAAGTCCAAACACCGAATGGGTGGAATCAGGCATATCTTGTGAGAGAGACAAAGGCAAGAGAGGTGGGGTGGAACAATAAGTCGACACCATAAAAGATAAAAATACGATGAGTGCCCAAACGAGCAGACAGTTGGCAGGAGGGCCAGCGATACCCGGGCCTCCCCGTCAGAGCAGCCGCCCTTTCATGCGGCTGAGCACTTACATCGGATATACGCGACCGGAGCACGCTGACGTTTTTTGACTTCTACAACATTTCCGACATGCTGGAGTGATAAATGCCGGCAGTGCTACATCGTCGCCGCTGAAAGGCCTTTTCCATTATTGCTCGATGAAACCCCTTGCAAGATAATCTTTCAATCTCCCCGGCCCCCTTGGGGCAGCATGCCTGTCGGGTTGCACCGGTCGCCAGCTATTACGGCTTGGGGAAAGGCATCGGCTAAGGTTCGGAGACGGGTAATAAATTTCCCATAGGGTGTGATTTTCCACCAAGCAAAGTATAATGAAAATTCAAGAAAATTCTTTCAAATAAAAGCAAATGGTTTCCTACAGGAGGTGGGGAAATTTCCGGGGTTTTTGGCGATAGCTCCTTTGATGAACCAAATAAAAAAGGTGCTGCAGAGGCAAGGCTTTCATCCTAGATGCTAAAATTTGCGCACGTAAATCTCTCTGTGAGCACGATTGAAAGTGGGCAAAAAAAAAATAAAAACGCCAAAGGTTTTAAGCCAAAAAGCTGTGCTGTCTTCTTCTACGGACGTAGCCTTAAAATGAGAACGCACACGCGGTCATCTACTGGGGGGGTCTGTAATCCTAAACTGCCTCGGCCGACCCCCTACTCGGACCCAACCAAACATGGAGGTATCGCCGAGGGCAAATTTTTCTACACACGACTGTCGCACCCCCGACCACCCCCTGGCCCTTGTTCTCCTAAAAGTCCTTAAATGCGGCGCGGCAGCGACAAGGGATGCACCTCCGGGAGATACAACTGCAAGGCGCACGGCCTACCTTGCACCCCCTTCTGCAACTGCAGAGGAGAGAGGGGTGCCAAAAAACAAATAGACATTTGAACTTTGCTAACAATTTCCCTTCTGGAATGAAAGATGATGTTTTGTCAATTAAAATTTTGGTTGGAAATACACTGTTTAATTAAACCTTTTTTTTCATGTGAAAAAATTATCCTTTTAATGTAGTTAAACTTGACTTTTGCCCTTTTTTTTTTACCCCCAAATTAAAAAAAAAATAACCACATAAACGAATTTCTCATGTAAAATCATATGAAAAATTTAATTTTACGGGGATTCTGACTAGTAGTTAGAGTTTTTATATTTTTCTACGGAAGTCGGCCGTCTGGCGGCCATTGTGGCTTTCGCGTTTTCTGGATTCCCAAAGGTTTTCCCCTCTTGAATCCCCCGATATGTTTTATAGACTCCTAATGATATAGCCCTCCACGGGGAAAAAAAAAACTTTTCATTCCCTGAGGTTACCTGGCGGCGACCTGATATATGACATTTTCAATTAGAATTATACATATATCATTGTCTCAATATTTACGAAAACTGTGTTAACCCTGTTTTATACTTATGTAATAAATACAATGTATTTAAATAAAAATTTAAAAATATTAATTACTGTATTTAAATACATGAAAGTAATGTTTTTATAAATGATTTATTAAACACAAATGTATTTAAATCAATGTTTCAAAATACTCCCCACTCTGGCTATATTCTATCAAAAACTTCTTTCCCAGGAATTCAGGAACTCTTTGTCCAAAAATACATGTAAAAGGAAATTTGAATAAAATTATTTTTATTTTTCCTTATTTAGAACGTTTTTATACATATAATTACTGATAAAAAAAAAGATATTCCCTACCCCACATAAAACTTTTTTTTGGGGGGGTCATGCTGACATAGGGGTTACAAAATTTAAAAAAAAGAGATGCTGACGTCGGGGGCGGTTTTATGGTGTGCGGGGCCAGGTCGGTGGGATCGGGGCCCTAATAAAGGGGGAAAAAATTCTAGTCCTTTCCCCCCCTTATTATGTTTCTTTTTTCTCCAGACCTTCACAGCCCCCTCAGATCCTTTTAAACATAATTATAAAGTGGGGGAGAGATGCCCCTTAAACTCTCCCCCCCCCTACATTACCCCCACCCTGGCCCCCCCCAAAAAAAAAATGTCAAACCAAACCTCACTGCCCCAAACCCAATAACCTTCAAACGGATCAAAAGGGGGGAAAGGTTTCAATTTTACCAGGTTAGGTTAGGTTGGGTTTTAGTTTTTTTTTTTTTTTTTTTTTAATCCTCCCCACTTTTTTTTTACTTTTTAAGGTATTAAAGGGGATTTGTAAAGGGTTTGGATAAAATAAAACCCCCTAAAAAGGGCGGGAAAAAGGTCCCAAAATTTTTTACCAAATTTTGATTCAGATTTCATATTAGTTTAACTGAAACTTTTTCCCCCCATGTTTTAATTTTTTGGTCTAATTTTGGCATATTATGGTACATGAAATGTAACAGGTGTTCGAGGAATAAGAAATGCCCAGCATTCAGTTTCATTAAAAAACATTTTTTTTCCTATGGGGGCGGGGCCCTTTGCGGGAGCGGGGCCTGGGCCCAGGTTACTCGGCCCCCCTTAATCCGCCATCCGACGCCACAGGAAACTTTATTTTAGGGGGGTTATGCTGTACGGTAGGGTTAAGAATTTAAAAAAAAAAAGAAATGGCCGACGATATAAAAACTTTAATTTTGGGGGGTCGATCTGAAAGGGGTTAATAACTGTCTGAAAAGGGACAAGTAAAATAAACACGAAAAATACAAATACCAAACCGGCAATATCGGTTTTTTGGACACGGTATGGGGTATACCGATCGAAAAATGATACCGGGTGGGTCGTACGGTTTTATTTCCGAAAACCCGGGTATCGGAAAATCCCGGTTTTTCTTCATACCGCCAACCATTTGGGAACTCTCAGCTGATGACATTTGCAAGGAGGTGATGCTTCGGGGACATAGATGCTAGGCGAATCTTCAAGGATGTAAGTTTGGTGAAGCGGGAAAAAGGTTGTCATATCCAGCATCTCCAAGAAAAATGCCTTGAGGGGCTTGGTATCTGAGACACACGCTTCCATACGGCGAAGGAATTAAAAATTCAGCCTTTCGATTTTCACGGTTTTTCATGAGTATGCTTTTTTTTTCATCTGGGTTAACTCTCCATTTCTGAAAGATGTAAAGGGGGACCATGCCGGGACCCTCATTGCGGTAACACATGATGGGGCATTTAGGGTTTACAGATCTGGCTGATTTTTGTCGTTTTTTTCGTTTCCTCGTGCTAGCCATGATTTAGTTCAGTTATATTCCACCAATGAAGCAGTACAGTTTTTCTGCGGCGGCGAGGAAATTGGATTTTGGGAAAAGTTTTACATCCCTTTGGGTTAGCGCAGCCAAAATGCGGCGGGCACGTAAAGAAGTCTTAGGGGGGATTGGCTACCCCCCGGGTATAGGGACTCGCTCGGGGGAGTATTTGGCTTTGTCGGTTCATGTGCAGGAGGAAAAAGATCCGGATCTTCAAGTCGTTGTGTCCTGTCTTCATAGGGGTTTGAGACAGGACACTAAATATGACTTGAAGGAAAATTTTCAATCCCTTTGGAATAAGTGTCTTCGCAGAATCATGGGTTCGTGGGATATTACGTGTAAATCACGTTTGCCCGTGAGACTGAATCGAGGCCTATTACCTGCTTTGTCCCAACCCCCAACTTCGGTATAGGGGCATGTGGCACACTCCCCTAAAACCGCCTTCCCATGGGTTGTATCTGAAGAACAACCAGGTGGGGGAAAGCAAAGGGGGCCCCCACAAGGCTCGTGGCTGGGACAAGTTGAGTTTCTTGTGGGAGCTGTCGGTAGGGGAAAGGGGGTTGCATGGAAAATCCGCATGGGCCCCCCCGGGAGGGGCGTCGTAGTTTTGGCAGGCCCCCCCCCCCGGCGTATCCTTAATGTTTGATTGATACTCCACCACCAGATAGAACTGGGGATGTCCACACAGAATGTTAGGTCACTGACATCCCATTCCCACTATCATATCCCCGATGCACAAAGGGAAAAGGGAAAGTAGTGGAATTGACCGTATAAGGTTAGCGATACACATGAGAAATAAAATTTTGTATGAGAAACAACATATAATACAATATAATATCATATATGATTATGCATGACATATGGAGCAAACAGTGTTTAAAAAATGGCACGAACTACTAAGTTGTATTATCTAGTTTCCCATGATTAACTGGTAAAATTTTAATAAAAAAACAAAGTTTTATCAAATGTTTTTTGGGATGTAAGTGTTTCACGGGGGGGAGGGATACTTTGGAAACAATTAGTTATGATAATATATATGCAATGTATGTCAATTGTTTGACTGCATTAATGAAAAATAATAGACGGTTTTGATATTTTTTAAACTGCCCCAGTATGTTGATATTAGTGAAGTTATTTCTTTTATGTTGAAAGTTGTCGGCAAAAACCGAAGAAATTTTTCCGCCTTTTTTTAGGTTTTTGCCGTTCCTGACAAAATTTTGTCCCAAATTATGCTTAAATTGTTTTTATTAAAATAGCCATGTTATTTTTCACGTGGGCCTAAAATAAATGTGTAACTACTTTTATTTGTGATTTTAGGGACTTTTTGGGAAATTTTCGAGAAAGTCAAATTTTTCGCGATCACAAAATCCAAGAGGGCCGCCATACAAAACCCCCAGGGGAATTAGTTGACAGTGTTACTTTGATTTTTTTTTTCTAGACATATTTGGCATCAAAAAAAGTAGGTTCATTAGATTGTCCATGGGGTGCACGGGGGTCTACGGATACTGCTACTCAGCCTCTCTATGTCCCCGTACATTTTTTAAGGTACAAATTACCTTTTTTTAATTATTTACCCAAAACCCCGAGTCACTTGCGTTTTCAATTTTTCAGGCCATTGCACGCCCAAATAAGGTTAGCTCCCGCCCGCCCAAAATTTAAAATTTGGCAAAATTGTTTTTTTTATTAATTCACGGAGACAACAAACTAGTCCAAAGCACCTCGGCCCTTTTGCGTCATTGCAAAAATGGCAAAAAATGCACCATTCGGGATGTGGGGGGCATGATGACAGCCAGTGCATATGTTCCATCCCCGGATGATGTCAGGTAGCCTCCCCGACCCCCCCCCCATCCTCCCCCCTCTTCCCCCCCCATCTCCTCTCCCCCCCCCTTCATCAAATTTTTTCCCAGCCCCCCCCCCCACCTTTTCACACTCGCTCTCGGGCCGCCCCAACTCCTTTTTCATGCTCCTTCATTTTTTTTTTTGCTTCCTTTTTTTTGTCTCCTATGTTGTATTAAAATGGGCTAAATTTTATGTTTATTTTTCTATGAATTAATGTATTATGTTTTTTTCGTGGTGCCCATGGGTTTTGCGTGAGAAAACCCGGAGGGGCGAGGGGGGGTTTTCCAAAAAAGAAGCGAGCAATCTTCCGCAGGGGTTTGTTTTATTCTTTGAACAGGGATAGGCCCGGTCCCCCCAGCGTGAGTGGCTGGTTTTAGCGACCCGGGGGCCCAGGGCAGCACTGACCAGCGGGGACCAGCGCGCGCTGTTGTCAGTTGCAAACAGTGTTTCAACAGCAGTTGTGTAGGAATTATTAAGGGCCCTTGAATTCACATATCCCATTTCCCCACCTCCCTCCCCCTTTCCGCTCGTAGCGCTAGTCTCGGCGGCTCCTTTTTTTTGAGCCCTTTAAACGGCGCGGGGTCAAGGGGGGGTGAAGAAAGGGGACTTGATTATCTCGTCCCAGCAAAGGGGACACAGGGATGTGGGGGAGGGTGTCGTCAAGGGGGTTGGAACGGTCGGAGGAAAAGACAGTTTCGCACCAAACGCACCCACTAGGGGGAGCACCCGGAAGTCTCTGGGCGTGCCAGCCCATAAAAAACCCCCACCTTGCCAGCGGGTGATGTCTGGTCCTGGACACGGACTCTGGCCGAACCACCTGGGTAGGGGGGGGGGCAGCTGGGGATGGCCTTACTTGCTCAGCACGGGCGACAGCCGGCGATCACAGTCCCCTGGCGGGCCCCCACTCCTCCCAGAAGGACTAGGTGGGAGGGACACAGGAGGGGAGCGGGTGGTCATAAATTGTCTCGCAGGGATCGTCCCCTGGGGTTAGGGGTTTGCGAAGTCCAGGAGCCCCCGTCAGGGCTTCATGTCGATGTTGCCGTTTTGGGGGCCGCTTGAGGGGTGAGGTGTTTCACCCACTTAAGGCCGCCTCAGCCTGGCCCTTAGACTGGGGTAATGCGGCGAAAAACCGCGTGGTAGCCGAGACCAGAGAGATTCGGTGGTCTCGGTTCTCTCGGTGGCCCCTGGGAACACGCCCGCGCTCCGTGAAGTTCCAGAAGGCCGTGCTGGTGAAATTTGGGGCCCGCGTCAGTCCCGAGGGGAGCGGGAAAAACCAAAAAACCCCGGGAAATACCGGCAAAGAGTCGTATGGTGGGGCGTGGCGTAGTATCGGCCCCCGCAGGGGCGCCCAAGGACCCGGAGAGTCTGTCCGCGATGACAGGAACGACTTCCGGCGCGGGGAAAAAAATCTGCGGAATGGCTCGAAAGGCCTGGAGGGGTTTCGTGCCATAGGGTTCCCTTTGTGATGGGCTGAGGATTTGGGTGGGTGCAGGCTTGGAGGTGTGGTAATGTCGGCATCGATACCTGGCCAGAAGACAGTGTGCTGTGCCCCCCTTTGTGGGTGCGACGCCCCGGTGACTGTCGTCAGCCAAGCAAGGGTGCGGCGGCGGGGGACTGCGGAAAACCCCAATTCTCTGGTTTTACAGGCCAGTCCCCGTCGGTAAGGCAGTCACGAAATTTCCGAGGGAAGTAGAGAACTGTGCAGGGTGTACCGATTAGGAGGGAAACCTGACGTCACGCAGTCCCCTAGGCGGGTGTACGCGGGTCTGTCGCTGCTCGGTCCCGAGTTCCTAGATCGTCCCATCGGCGTCTTGGTTGGGGGGGATGAGGGTGTGAAGGGTCCGTCCTGGTTGGGCGTTGGGGCACGCGCTCCCGAGGGGTGTGCGGTTCGGCCACACCATTCGTCCTCTGGCGGGGGTGGTAACTGGGGCTCGTGACGGGCATCGGGGATGCAGAGCTGCTTCCAGCAGCCAAAAACGGCCGAAAATAGGTAGGGGGAAACCTTCTCCTTGAGGGGTTTTGGGGGCGAGGGTTCTCAACCGCTCCACGGTTTTAGTGGTTTTAGAGTCGGGGTCAGGGGTCGGTAGTCCCTCATCCGTGAAAAATCTTAGGCCCATAAGTAAGGCCTGCACTTGACATGGCCCAGGCGGGGCGAGCAGCTCGAGTTCAAGGGAGCGTAGGGTCGGGCGTCAGCGAGGAATCTTGAGCCCACTGAACGAGGCATGTGCGTCCCTGGCCCTGGTCTTGCGAAGGGGTAAACCAAAACCCTAAGGCGAGAGGCGTCCCTTGAAGAATAACTGAAATGTGGGTCAAAGTGAGCGGAATCGGCGGGCGAAGCAGCGCCGTCTTGACAGTGAAGGGTCGTCGTGTCAGGTGTCCAAGTAAAATTTCTTTTCGGGCTCATCGGGGGAAAAGGGGCTGGGGGCAGCGGCGATGGCTGGGGGGAACTCTGACAGCTGGTCACCAGGCCCCTGAATGACGGAGGTCATCAAGCTAGCGAGAGTCGCGAAGTCCGGATGGCATGACCTGTCCTCATCTGCGGCCCCGCCCCACTGAGAGGTTTACCCCCCCCAGAAACTCACATAGGCCGGCGACCAAAACTTGTCCCTTTTTAAAGGGGACCCGTACTTGCGACTCTATGGGCATCTGGTGAATACGTTGGGGGGTGTGTGGGAAGTCGTCGTCGAAGAGGAGAATGGACAAACCCCCTTAAAGCAGTTATTTTACACCCCGCAGGGCCCGGGCGCCGCGGAACAGTAAGCGCGCCGGTAGCCGAAAAACCCATGGGACCCTGCAGGTCAAAGCGGGCCCTATGGTTGATAAGGTTGTCAGGGTTTGGGCGCCTCGTGTAGTTCCCAAATGCCAAACCCCACAAGGCGTCCGCTTGGGGAAAAATGCGCTGACGGGGTTTACCTCGGACAGCGGGAAGGGTTGGGCAGGGTGTGTTGGGCGGGGCCCCCTTGGAGTTGAGTTTCGTCAAGGCAAACCCGGGTTCCACGCCTTTATCCTTAGCACGACGACTAGCGGGTACACCCCCTCTAAGGGGCGTCCCGCAGGCTTGTGATTCCCGACGTGTCATCGACTCAAATCCTCCCAACTTGACGCTGAAAAGCGAAGGGAACCTGCCTCGGGGGTGGGAAAGGGTATAGTAGGCCCCTCCCTTTACGGAAACTCAGGGTTTGCTCACCGGGTTTCAGAGGAGGGCGTTGAGATTCACCTTGGGAGTAAACGCCGAGAACTCGCGCAGAAAGTGCACCCGGGAGCTGAGGGGCGGGTAGGAGGGAGAGTCATCTCAGCGCTCTGTTACGTGCTTTACCCCCAATAGTGCTTCGGGAAGGGAGGGGGGAAAAATAGCCACCCATGCTGGCCGTAGGACAGGAGGGGCGTTTTAATACCCTCCCTGCACTGATCTTGGCGGGACAAGATTTTCCCGTGGGGGCCATAAAGTAGCGTAAAAAATCCCACAGCAGGTGTCATTTTTTGACCCATCCGCTGTCAGCGTAGTAGGGACGGTTTAGGCTGTGGCTGTGAGGGGGGTGTGAAGCTTTGCAGGTGTCTCGTGCCGATGACTGAGTGGCGCCTGTGTTGGAACATCTGGAGCCTTGAAGTGGACCGCCCCGGACCAGGGGGACGCAGACCGGGGGGGGAGTCTGGGGCTGAAGGTGGACATCTGTTAACTACGACATTGCTGTATTTACCCTTGGGGGGGGGGGATGTGCGACCAGCGTTTTAAAACGCCCCCCGGATCGTGGCTAGGGTGTTTCGGGAAACCTTTTAGTGGCCTCCTGGTCAGAGCGGCTTGGGCTGTCTTGGCGGGCCCTTTTTCAGTCCCCGCCCAAAGACCTTTACGGCCGCAGCTATAACGGCGCATTCCTTTTTTTTTTTTTTTTTTTTTTATACACACAAAGGACTGGCCAAGGGCAAACAAAAATGGGTAACACAAAGCCCGCTTAGTTGCCATCCCTATAAAAAAGACGTAAGGGAATAAAATTAAAAAGGGGTGACCAATTTAGTTCGGGAGGTGTTTGTTCTCTTCTTTGAGAAGATTTAAGTATAGGAAAGTGGAAAAATTTAAAAGGAAGAGAGTTCCAATTACCAGTGAAGGGGTGAAGAGTAAGATACTGATTTAAACCCGTTAGGGAAATGGACAGAATAGGGGGAGAATGAGTAGAAAGTTTTTGCACGAGGCCCCGGGGGGGGGGGAGATGCAGTTAGCAAGTTCAGAAGAGCAGTGGCATGAAAAAAGGTAAAGAGAGCAAGAGAAGAAATTCCGGCGGTGACTTAAAGATTTAAGCATCATCAAGGAGAGGGGTTTTAGAACGAAACTTTTGACTAACCCCGTTTAAGAGCTGTAGAGGGATCCTCCCCAAACATGTAGACTATCCATCAGGGCGGATAGGCCCCCGTAGAGGCAACAATTGGGAGGGGGAAAAAAAAAGACGCAGACTCCACAGGACACCCAACTTCTAGAAGCTATTTTTGCAAAAGGGTTTTGGGGGTGAGATTTCCCGTTCAGATTTTTTGAAAGGATAGTTTTAGAAGTTAATTTTAGAAGAAGGAGACATTGATTTTCATTTAAGAGGAGGGGGGAGTTATTGGGAAGGTTTGCGAGTAGATAGGTGAAAAAATTGGGTTTTTGGGCTTGAAAAAACAAGGTTGCTTTTCCCCCAATAGAATTATAGAAAGATCAGAAGTTAGGCGCTCGGTGGCATTCTCCGCAAACACTTAGTTCCTGTTGGTTGGACGTCAAAAACACGTTGAAAAATGCAGGGGTAGAATCATCAGCGTAGGAGTGGATACGGCTTTGAGTTAGACTTAAAAGATCATTAATGAATAAAGAAAGAGTGGGTGATGGACAGAACCCCGGGGAAAAACCAATAATGATGATTTTTAAGAAGAACAATGTCCGTTACAGGCGCAATAGAACGGGTTTTAAAGGAATTAAAATGAAGTACAGAGAGAAGGAAGAAACCGAATAGGGTTTGGGAAATTAAAGATGTTGCCAGACCTATAAAAGCGTTGATATTTAAGGCAAAAAAAAGTTTTCCCCAAACCCTAAAGGGGGATGACAAGATTTAGTTAGGAAAGCTAGAAATCGCCAGTAGATGCCCCCTTTCGGAAACCGTATGGGGCGATAGATGAAAAATTGGTGAGCAGATAGTGTTAAGAATCTCTTTTTAATAAGTTTCAAAAATTTTGAAAAGGGAGGGTCAACTATGGACGGGGAGTTTGAAGGGTTAGAACGCACCCTTTTGGAAAAGGTGGATGTGAGCAAAAATTCCAGAACAAGGAAAGGTGGAAAATAGAAGACAAAGACGGAAAATTGACCAGGCAAGGTGCAAGCACAGAAACAAGTTTTTGAGAACAATAGGAGGGACTCCGTCGGACCCTAAACCTCCGAGATTTAGGCCAAAAAAGGGAAGAAAATCATTCCCAAGGTCTTTAAAGCAGGATAAAATAGTCAGAGGGGGAGGGGAAAAGGAGGACAAGCCCTTTATCAACCGAGTGGGAATTTTAGCAAAAATTTTAGGAAAAGTTCAGTTTAGAAGTAGAGAGACAACTGTGAGCCATCTGGGTGAAGCAGAGGGAAAAATGAAGAAGAAAAATTTTTAGAGATGTTATTATTAGATGTCGAAATCAGAGAGGAATTTTATTCAGAAAAATTTTGAATTTTCTATGAATGAAAGAGTTTTTGGTAAGTTGAAGTAAAGAATTGGGATGATTTGGGCGAAAATAAAGGGAGAGTATCAGGAGAGGATGCTTACGGTACCTTTGTAGCCACCCCCCTTTCTCGGACGCATGAGAACAAAAGGGTAAACCCAAAGGGTTTACGGTTTTGGGTTAGAGAAAATGTGTGGAAGTAGTCCATGTCAGAGATATGACCTAAAAATTTTTGCGCTCGCCAAAGAGATGGGTCTTTGACGGAAGCAGTAATCATTCCATGGAAAACAGAGTAGTACTGCTTAGGCTTCCCATTTTGCGATGAAATGCCAGAAGCACCTCCGCTTAGGTGGGTCCCGGACGGTACCGGGGCGATAGGGCAGGTTTCAAAATGATTGTGATCGGAGGAACCCAACGGAGAGAATAGTTTCACAGAGTAAGCAGAAGGGTTAGTAGTTAGGAAAAGATCAAGAATGTTGGGCGTGTCTCCAAGGCGGTCAGGAATACGGGTAGGGTGCTGCACCAGCTACTCTAGGTCTTGGAGGATAGAAAAGTTATAGGCTTGTTCACCAGGTTGGTCAGTGAAAGAAGATGATAGCCAAAGCTGGTGGTGAACATTGAAGTCCCCATGAATGGAAATTTCAGCTTAAGGAAAATGAGATGAGATGTGCTCCACTTTTGATGTTAAATAGTCGAAGAATTTTACATAGTCAGAGGAGTTAGGTGAGAGATATACAGCACAGATAGATTTAGTAAGAGAGTGACATTGAAGTCGAAGCCAGATGGTCAGGTAGCCTGGCCGGGCACTTTGGGCCATGACGCCGCGCACAGGACTGCCAGGGGTGAACAGGGCTGGGAACCGTTGTTCTATGTTGAGTCTTCACGCGCTGGCCTGAAGGTGGTTGTTGAGGGGAATGAGGCGTCTTGTCGTGGCGCCTGTCTTTCTTGTAAGTAGACATGGCGCGAAGATGGCTTGGAGACGAGTATATAGCGGAGGCTGTATGGTGGGTGGCTTCGAAGGAACTGCAACAGGTGACCACGTCTTGAAGAGAAGCGCCTGTGTCGAGGGAGATAAGGCGTTGGATCAGCTCTTCATCTCGCACACCCATAAGCAGAACCATTTTCAATTGGATCTCCGCCCACGTCATAGCGTTACCAGTACACAAGTCGACCAGGAGCCAGGTTCTTCAGGCGTACGAAGAAATCGGAGAATGACTCGCCGTCAGCCTGCTTACAACACAGTAATTATCGACGCCGTAGTGCTTCATTTCGTTGACTCTTGAAGTGGGACTGTAGGGTGTCTAAGACCTCTGTCACAGTCAAGGAAGTGTCAGGTGCGATCCCTAGGGTGTGTTCTAAGATCCTTTGTACGTCCAGTGACACAGCCATCCGCAGCTGGATGAGTTGCTTGTGTCGTGGCAGCCTCTGTGAATCCAGGCATGGTAGAGTAATCTTCCCAAAGACGACGCCACTGCCGAAAAGCTTGGAAGGAAGAGTCGGCCAGCAACGTCGGTGGACTGTGGGCCACATGTTTGCCTGCTGAGGTCGCGAGGGTGGGCGTGGCAGAAACAGAAGAAGCGTTGAGTGGGGCGGTGGATGTCGCGGGACTCGCGACCCTGGCTGGGTACTGCGCCGCTCGCACCTGCATCGATAAGTGGTGGAGGTGAAGGAATGTCTCGTGCGCTCGACGCAGACTGCGGTCTGTGCACAGGAGACAGAAGTGTGACAAGGACTTGGAACCGTGAAGCCTCCTCCTTTCTCCTGGCTTCGTTGTCACTTGATCGTCGTCCTCATCCTGGATGCGTCGGTTGTCAGCTGATAACCGGGACTCTTCCAGATAGCGAATCAAACTTGATATCGCGTCGGGGGGGAATGTGTGTTCAGTGGTTCAAAGGGTGGGGAAGCGATTTCCCCTTCGTCATCCTCGGACTCGCTAGCCGCGGGTGACAGAACGGGGAATGACATATTGAAGGGACACTTGAGTTGACAGATAACCACCGTTCGTGGAATAAAAAAAAACACAGGGAAGTGTGGGTTGTGTGTGTATGGTGTGTGTGTGTGTGTGTGTGTGGCGTTGGAACGGGGTGGGCGAGAAGGGGGGGTCTCTAGCTCTCTGCACCTGGTTTCAAGGTCAGCCGTACCAAGCGGCGAACCGATGAACAATCAACGGAACCCCGGTACAAAAAACGCACACTGAAAAAAAACACACAGCACTTATAATACACCGGTTACCCCCTACCGTCAAACGCAGTTCACATGCCTTACGTCTGTCCACGGGCACACGAACACACGATGCTGGAGGTGAAGTAAATCCAGGAAAGAAGCGTGAGTCGGTGAAGAGAATGCCTCGTGACGTCAAGGCGGTGCTGCTTGGAAATGGCGGGAGTCGTTCCCCGTCTCTAAGTTCTTGTAACTCAGTGTGCTATGGTGCTCGTGGTTTTGCAGTGATGAACCGGAGTGGTTGAGGGGAGGTTATCCAAATAGAAGTGAGCAATCTTCCGTAGGTGTAGTTTAGTCTTAGAACAGGGATAGGCCAGGTCACACCAGCGTGAGGGGCTGGTGTTAGCGACCAGGCCGCAGGGCAGCGACTGACCAGCGGCAACACAGCGCGCGCTGATGTCATGTCTCAAATACAGTGTTGCAACAGCATGTATCTGTAGGAATTATTAAGGCATGAATATCACATATCACATATCCACAGTTCGTGCCACGATTATTTTTTGTAACACAGTTAGGTATACTATTAGTTTTTATGTTTGTATAAGTTTAGGACGGCTGAGGAAGCCGCATTAACATGGCCGAGCATTATGTACTGTCTCCAATTACTCTCTCTCTCTCTCTCTCTCGCTCTCTCTCTCTCTCTCTCTCTCTCTCTCTCTCTCTCTCTCTCTCTCTCTCTCTCTCTCTATCTCTCTCTCTCTCTCTCTCTCTCTCTCTCTCTCTCTCTCTCTCCCTCTCTCTCTCTCTCTCCTCTCTCTCTCTCTCTCTCTCTCTCTCTCTCTCTCTCTCTCTCTCTCTCTTCTCTCTCTTCTCTCTCTCTCTCTCTCTCTCTCTCTCTCTCTCTCTCTCTCTTTCTCTTAGCACCTTCTTAAATTCTTTTGAACTCTACCGACACGCCAGATGTATGTCGGGTATTTTCCTAGAGTCGCGCCCCTCTTGACCAGGTGTCAGGTGTCAGCCGTGTCTCTGGTATTTCCTAGAATCACGCCCCCATTGACCAGGTGTCGGATATCTCTCGCATTTTTCCTGGAGTCGCACCCTTGACAAAAGCTATGTTGGTGACCAGCTGACCTCTGGGAAGACAGTCAAGAGCCAACCCTATTCAACACCAGTCATTTCGTGTACTGTGCTCAATATACGTCCTTGTACTATTTTTGAATATTACCACCAAAAGGGAGTGACGAGTATACCTGAACCCTACATAAATAGAGAGTGGAGTACAGAAACTATTCAACATCAACGATACAAGATCCTGAGCGGGTTCTCATCGCTATGAACATACAGAACTACAAACGATAAGATTGTACAACGAAACTATGGTACAATAGCG
>JACEEZ010000862.1:0-5000 GCA_016584305.1 Chionoecetes opilio | reverse complement strand
CGGATGGATTTCCGGTGTATTAGGCTTATATGATTGACATATAAATTCCCCAGCTTCCCATAACAATTTGATAAGCATTTGACCCCAGGAACTATTTTTTATGAATATTTTTCCTAATTCTGGATTTTCTCTCTTTTGAATAATCCCGCCATGACCGACCCCAAGAACCTCTCCGATGATCAAATAGCGGCCCTGCTCGACCAACTCGACACCACCGAGGATGGCGACATCGAATTCGTCGACTGTGGGTCTGATGTGACCATTGAACCCATTTTAGAGCCCATGGGAGACCTGTACGAAGCCGGATTTTTGAGTCAAAAGATGGAGGGTGATGAGGCCGATAGAAGGGCCCTGCCTCCCTATGACGTCAACGACCCCCCTCCCCGTCCTCAACCCACCCTCGCCATACGACTCTGACTCCCCGCGCACTCCCCACGTGCTAGCACACCATCTCCAGAGGCCACAACCTCCACAGCCCCTCGTGCAGCCCTGCCACACCCCCTGTAATCCCTGCCGCCCCTTCCACCCCTCCTGAAAGCCCCTGCCGCCCCTGCAGCCCCTGAATGACCCTCTATACATGTTTCCTGGGCCAGGAGACACGGTGCTGTCCATTGATGGCCAAACAGTATGGACCAAGAAACCGCAGGGCCAGCACGAGTGTCCAAGGGGAAGAGGTCCTTGCAGCATACGTGGGGGGGCCGACACCGGACACCTTCTTAGCCAACACTGTCCCCGATATCTTCCTGCTGTTTTTGGACGAGACCATGTTGGCCCGCATTTGTGTTACACCAACTCTTTCTCCGGAAGGTGAGGGAAAAGGTAAAAAACAAGACGAACACCTACAGGGGACATAGGGCTGCTTGAGCTGAAGGCACTGTGGGGGTTCTGATCGTGGCCGGGGCCAAGAAGGACAACCATATATCGGCAGAGGAGATGTTCAGCAGTGATAGGGGTTTTCCCTGTATAGATGTGCTATGTCGGAGACCCGCTTCGGTCTCCTGAGAGGTGTCTGCGGTTTGATGACGCCAAAAACTGGGGGTAAAACGTCGGATGACAGACCGCTTCGCACCTATCCGTGAGTTGTGGGACGCATTGATTCTGCACTGCAGGCAAAACTATACCCTGGCGGGGCTGTCAATGTGGACGAACAGCTACGGGCTTATCGGGGCGATGTGTGTTCAAGACCTACATACCCAACAAACCAGCTAAGTAAGTATATAATTTATTTGTTTAGGATGAAGTGGAGACAAACTGATAACGGGGGGAAGGGAAAGTGTGGGTGAGGACACTTTTGGAGATGGGGGGAAAGAGAGAGAAAGTGAATGAAGACTTACCTTATCATTTTATAGGATAAACCTTATTTATTGATGTTTTATTATTATATTTTATGTGATGTATGTTATTTACTGATTGACATGACCTTCACTAATGACTTACCTTTACAAATGTATAGCCTTACCTGACCACCTGATGACTGTCTTCGCCTTTTGACTTCCCGACCTTTCCCACTATTGGCTTACCTGACACACTACACTAATTACGTACCTGACCTGCCTTCACTAATGATTTACTGACATACCTTCACCAATGACTTACCTTTGACGATTTATTTACTTACCTTACTTGGAATTCGATGTATTTCTAATAAATTCTTCTCTTCACAGGTATGGCCTCAAGCTGGTCCTCGCCTGTGACTGCCGGACATACTATATGTTTAACGCCTACCCTTACCTGGGGAAGGAGTCCATACCTGCCCCGCCAGGAATTTAACCAGGGGGACTATTTTCACCATCAGTTGTTGGAGGACTGCTACGGGACTGGGCAGGGCTGTGACGACAGACAACTGGTTCACCTCGATTTGGGGTTTGGCCAAGGACCTGAAGGAGAAGGGCCTCAAGACAGTGGGGAACCTCATTAAAAAAACCTAATGTACCTCAACTAATATATGGCCCCAAGAAGGGAGCCCCCAGGAAAGACCACAGAATCCGGCCCGTCGGAACAACCGGATTTTGTTTTACGATTACATCACGGCCATCTCGTACAATCAAAAGTCGACAAGACAGGGCTCCTCTCCACATTACAACACATCGCCGAGATTGGGAAGAAGGACAAGGCCCTGCACTGCTAATTATAATAAACAAAAAGGGAGGAGTTGACACATTGATCAACTATGTGCCAATTATAATTGCGGCAGACGACTCGACGGTGGCCCGTGTGTATCTTCCTGGGGATGCTCAACATGCCTCCATCAACTCGCACATCATCTACAACAGCCGGCTAATGAGGGAAGGGAAGAAAGAGATAGGGAGGCGGGATTTAAAGAAACAGCTGGGCTCTTCACTGATCGAACCAGGGCCGCCCACCGACTTTTGGGCCCACCCGGGCAGCATACGTCAGTGAAGAACGTGATAAGAGACGCCTTCCCTACACCATTCTCCCTCCTCCTCTACCAGTTGATGTACGTGTTGCTGGGAAAAAGAGTTCGATGCGTCATAGGCCCCAGGGGACGACAAGAAGACCAGCAACATCTGCATCACTGTGGGCGGCCTGTGTGCCCCACTCACTACCACATCCGTGCGTCGACTGCCAAGCCGCTTAGGTAAATATAATGATTTTGCTCCCAGGTTTCTTCTTAAACATCTAAGATAATATAACGATTTCAGCACATTTGGTCATGTTTCAAGCCCAAAACAAGCAGTTTCATGTCATTTTGAGGGGGGCTTTTGTAGAAATGTGAATGGCGGGGAGTTAGGTTACTAAAAAGCACTAAATATCCCTTTTGTTTCCCACATTTACTTACTTTACATGTGTCTAGCAATTACAGAGTTTCAGCACAATAAACCATGTTTCAGGGCCTCTTTTGGGGTTTTAGGTGAAAGTATACAAAATGGTGTGATTTGGTTGACTAAAAAGTACCTCTCTTTTGTTTCTTCCCAAACGTCTCGATCCTGGGGTATACGCCCTCTAGATTCTAGAAGGGACTTACCCCCTCATCACGCCTTCATGCTGCGAAGTTTCAGAAAAAACGGTCGGTAATTTATTTTTTTTTGATTTTATAGTGGACACCATTTTTGGGCTGGATAATTCGAAAAATGAGTGCCTCAACACGTAACTACTCAGGAAATATACTTACAAATATGATATTAAGCTAGAATAATGATGTATGTATACAACGAAACCCTTTGGGCATCAATAAAGCTTCAGAAATATTTTATTCCATTATTTCCCCGCGGTGGGGTCATTGAGACCCCCGTTTCAGCTTTGTGTAACGCTCCGAGGGGGGTTTCCCCTTCTAGGGATTTATAATGGCTAGCAAGGACCATGAGTCTCACCTGAAAAATTTAGTCAGTTTTGCAACGACTGTTGGCAGGAGGTCTCAAAGTCAAGTTCACCAAGTGTGATTTTTTAAAGCTAAGATTAGCTTCTTCTTTTTTTTCTTCTTATTTTTTACATCTGTGCCTATAGCGCCTGTAGGCAGTGGTGACCCAGGGCTCGGATGGTAGGCTCTGGAGGTTCACTTGAGGGCTCTGATGATGGTTGGTCCTCGCCCGTGGTGGCGCAGGCAGGATTCTTATAGTGACGCCTATGATTAGAGGCTCAAGCCGCCCCCCTGTGTCCTCCGATGCACTCGCAATCGAAGGTAGAGTTGATGGGCAGGGCATGTGGGTGTTCTTAGGCCACTCGACGGTGTAGAAAGGTTCTGGGTTTCTTCGGGGATCGAGCTCGGGTCACCGAGAACGCCAGTCGGAGACGCTAACCACTCCGCTACCGGCTCCCCTTCTTCTTGGGTAATACTGTCAACCGGGAGGGACTCCACACCATAGACGATAAGGTATTGGCCGTCTAAAACTTTACTTAGCCCCAGAGTGTTGAGAATGTTAGATCCTTTTTGGGACTAGTGGGCTTTTACCGCTCCTTTATCAAAGATTTCGCCAAAATCGCATCTCCCCTAAACTGGCTTTTAAGAAAAGATGTCTCATTTCACTGGGATGCTCCTCATGAGCGAAGTTTCGAAGAGTTAAAACATGCACTCGTGAAAGCTCACGCCCTGGCATTCCCAGATTTTTCAGCTCCATTTGAGCTATTGTGTTGCCGCCTTTCGAGGGTGTTTTGAAATAAATTTATTCCTCCCATGAACCCAGCAGTGTTACAAAAGAAAATATAAGATTAGATTATGAGCATGCTGCCACCAGTTCAAAATTTATCTTTAAAGAGTCTAACTCTTGAACAGAATTTTAATATTTGTCGACAAGAAAGTAGCGTGAATTTTATATTTCAAATGAACATTTTACCGAGTTAACACGTAATTAGAATCGGAGGACTGTGAGTAAGTATCTCCTTAACACACTTTGCATGTCACCTGGGTTGATTAACTTACATAAGAATCAGTCACCTCAGATTTCAGGTTTATTAACACCAAACACACGTCTCCACGGAGGTTGACACTATATATTCATGGAATATTGAAAAATACTCGGGGGCGTATTACATGAAGATAAATGCACTAAGTTGCTTGACACATTTGGAGAGAATTATATGGTAACCGGGAACGACACGCACACTCGAGAAGACTCTATCAACTCCGCCGTTTCAATTGTTTATTGTTCCTGCATAAGACGAGTGGACGCCGGAGGTCACACTGTCGTTCTAAGAATTAGTTATGAGTCACACGCGGGGCCACTGATGGACACACCGCCGCTCCAAGAAACAGTTCTGAGTCACACATGGGGTCGCTAGTCGACACACCGTATCGCCCCCAACACACACTATGAAAAAACAACTCAACATATTTATGGCGATCTCCTATCCTTTACAATGAAACCAAAAAAAACCCACAACAGAATGAATAGTGAGAAATGGGGAGGGGGAAGTGTAAGAGTCGTGTGTATGTTTTGTTCAAATGGCTTGCGGTTGAAGAGAGTTTGCAGGAGATTTTGTGGGATGGGAGACACCGGGAAGGTGATTACTAGTTAACCAAAACAAGGAATGATGGTACGAGT
>JACEEZ010000861.1:57500-72954 GCA_016584305.1 Chionoecetes opilio | reverse complement strand
GACCCCAAAACCACCACACACACCACAACACACACACACACACACACACAACACACACAAACATAGGGTACTCCGTAGTGTAGTGGTTAGCACGCTCGGCTCACAACCGAGAAGTCCCGGGTTCGATCCCCGGGCGGAGCGGAAACAGATGGGTTGTTTCCTTAAAACCCGAGACCCTGTCCACCCAGCAGTGAATGGGTACCGGGTGTTAGCCGGGGTTTGTGACCTGCTCTCCGGGGTGGTGGCTTCGGCCAACACTAAGCACTAAGGATGAATGATAAAAATGTTGATATGGAGACGGGGCCATACGAGCATTGCTCTGGCCCTGTAAAATACAACTAGATGAACTAGATGAATACACACCTTACCTGTATTTCCTCACGCTGATGACTCGAGAACCTGATGATGACACTGATGCTGATGCTGATGATGATGCTGATGACACCTGGAAAGATATAAGAAAAATTTATGAATACCAAATTTAAGAACACAAGGTCAGCGTGTTTGCACAAGTGAAAAATACTGATAAATAGAAGATAAAATAAACTTGAGGAATAATAAGTCACTCAAACTTATTAAAACATCATTAAAACTTAAACAATAAATCAATAAATTAAATTAATGAAATAAATTAAATAATCAAAATTCTAAAAAAATCTTAAAATCAAATCAATATTGTATCAAACTATTCAAAACTATATTGCCTTAAACACCACACACACACAAAACAAGATACGGAGATGAGCGTCGAGGCAATGAACCCACATCCCACATCTTTGACATCATAATCACTCCCTTTAAATCGCACCAAAACAAAAGCGTGTCAAAAATTACCAACAGATCAGCTAAAACGCAAAGTT
Organism: Chionoecetes opilio; assembly: GCA_016584305.1. NCBI lineage: Eukaryota > Metazoa > Arthropoda > Malacostraca > Decapoda > Majidae > Chionoecetes > Chionoecetes opilio. Next base: position 72,094 of record JACEEZ010000861.1, on the reverse strand, counting down.
ATCTTACCGTAAAAAAATAAAATAATAAAACATGACAGAAACACGTTGTAGGTTTGTTTGATGAATTCGTATGTCCGTGACTCATGGTGGAGAGGTCACGGAGGGGTCACGGGCGGGATGAGGTCAGGTTGTTCCCCTCAGGTCACGCACTCGAGTCAGGTAAGGACAATTATCCGGGTTGAATTAGGTCAGGTGGCAGCCGTTCGGTCACTCGTGTGGTCTTGGATGGGATGAAGCGAGGTCAAGACACACACACACACACGCACACACACACAACACACACACACACCACACACACACACACACACACACACACACACACACACACACACACACACACACACACACAACACACACACACACACACGCACACACACACACACACACACACACACCACACTCACACACACTCACACACACACACACACACACACACACACACACACACACACACACACACACACACATACATACATACATACATACACACGCACTTTAGCATCCATTTATCCTCGACTTCCACCACTCCACTACGGAACTATTACACATAAAAACCACTCATTAAAGAGCTGTTTCTCCCCACCCTCCTCTCACACACACACACGCACACACACACACACACACACACACACACACACACACACACACACACACACACACACACACACACACACACACACACACACTGCCACCCTATAGTAAGATAAGAAAACAAAACTAGATATAGAAAATAACAAATAAGTGATTCTAAGCAAAACAAAAAAAAACCAGAAACTTATCATTACAAAAAGAAAAAAGAAACTGAAGTGTACATTGATTAGTAATAAAAACACTACTACTACTACTACTACTACCACTACTACTACTACTACTACTACTACCACTACTACTACTACTACCACTACTACCACTACTACTACTACTACTACTACTACCACTACTACTACTACTACTACTACTACTACTACTACCACTACTAATACTACTACTACTACTACTACTACTACCACTACTACAAACTACTACTATACTACCCAACTACTACCACTACTACTCTAAACTACTACTACTACCACACTACCATACTACACTACTACTACTATTTAACACTACTAAATTACTAATATACTACTATTACTACTACTACCACCACTATACTACTACAAAACTACCCACCACACTACCACTACTAACTATACTACTACTATTAAACTACACTACTAATACTACTACTACTACTACTACCACTAACTACTACTACTACTACACACCAATACATTACTATTACTACTACTACTATACTACTACTATTACTACCACCACCATTATACAAATTTACTACTACTACCCAATACTACTACTACTCCCTACTACTACTACTACTACTACTACTACTATACTACTACTACTACCACCATTACTACTACTACTACCACCACCAATACACTACTACAAACTATACTCCTACTACTACTACTACTCCCTACTCTACACTATATACCGCCGCCACCACCACGGCAACAAGGAGGGAAGGGCGGGGTCCACATCAGCTTTAGGCCAACACACCCTGGATGGAGAGACCTACCTGCTTCCTCCTCCTCCTCTCCCCTCCTCTCCTCTCCCCTCCTCCTCCTCCTCCTCCTCCTCCTCCTCCTGTTTTCCCCTCTTCTTTCTCCTTCTCTTCTTTCTTTTTGTGTTCTGTTTCCTTGCCTACGGATCTCATTTTACTATTTTTTTTTTTTACCTTTGGATTACATCTTGACCTGTGTGTGTGTGTGTGTGTGTGTGTGTGTGTGTGTGGTGTGTGTGGTGTGTGTGTTTTGTGTGTGGGCTTTATCCTGCTCTTGAGTCTCGCAAATCAGTGGCTGGCTGGTTCCTTTGACAAGTGGAGACCCGAGTGCGTGTGACCAATGAACTGAAGGTGAAGAGAAGCGCTTAAGTGAGTGTTCAGTGGTGGGAGAGAAGGAGGTAAAGGAGGGAGATGAGGGAGGGAGAGAAGGAGATGAGGAAGGGAGGGAGGCATAACACTCCTCCTGAAGTGTTTTTGTGTGTGTGTGTGTGTGTGTGTGTGTGTGTGTGTGTGTGTGTGTGTGTGTGTGTGAGTGTGTGTGTGTGGGTTTTGTTCCTGAGGGCCCTTCTTCAGGTTGTTCCTCACGCATAATTACCTGAAGTGTGTCGTGTTGAGGTCTTGAGGAGTCGCCGTGAATCATGTTGAGGAGTCGCCGTGAATCGTGTTGAGGAGTCGCAGTGAATCGTGTTGAGGAGTCGCCGCGAATCGTGTTGCGGAGTCGCAGTTTAATCGTGTTGAGGAGTCGCCGGGAATCGTGTTGAGGAGTCGCAGTGAATCGTGTTGAGGAGTCGCCGTGAATCGTGATCGGTCGCGTGATGTACTGGAATGCCTGCCTCTCCATGCTGTGACATGTCTTGACATGTTCCTTGGATCATGATATCTCGACTCTGACTGCCTCCTTTTTTCTTGGTGAAATTCAGGATGTCGTGAAACCTCGCCTCTGACTTTTCCTTTTCTGAGTCTGTTTTCTTGTTTCTGGTGTTTTCTTTTAAGGATTGTTTGGTGGGTGGTGGTGGTGGTGGTGGTGGTGGCGGTGGCGGTGGTGGTGGTGGTTGGTGGCGGTGGTGGTGGTGGTGGTGGTTTGGGGGTGGTGGTGGTGGGGGTGGCGGTGGCGGTGGTGGTGGTGGTGTGGTGGTGGTGGTGGTGGTGGTGGGGGGGTGGTGGTGGTGGTGTGGTGTGGTGGTGGTGGCGGTGGTGGTGGTGGTGGTGGTGGTGTGGTGGGGGTGGTGGCGGGGGCGGTGGTGGTGGTGGTGGTGGTGGGGTGGTGGTGGTGGTGGTAGTGGTGGTGGTGGTGGTAGTGGTGGTGGTGGTGGTGGCGGTGGCGGTGGCGGGCGTGGTGGTTTGGTGGTGGTGGTGGTGGTGGTGGTGGTAGTGGTGGTGGTGGTGGTAGTGGTGGTGGTGGTGGTGGCGGTGGCGGTGGCGGGCGTGGTGGTGGTGGTGGTGGTTCCTGGTGTTGTTACTCCTCCTTTCCTCTTCATCATCTTCTGTATCTTATGATTAGCATTATGATCTATTTGCCCATACATTCTTGCTGCTCTGCATAACAACCTATCATGCTTCCTATCCTTTCGTTTTCATTTTCCTACCCATTATTTCATATATAATTTGAGCTATGCTTTATCTCCTCCATCGTGGCCTCACACATGCAGGTTTCCCTTTAAACCCACGTACGGCGCCGCGCTTGAAGTGATAAAACGTCAGAACAGTAACTTATTCCCGCGACGAACGAGGTCCCGAGGGGTGGCGCGCGACTCCACTGCAAGAACGGCAAGAACTCCGCGCTGCTGCCACCATATATGCGCGAGCTAGAATTCCTGCGCTGCCACCATTTGTGCGCTAGCTAGAATCCCTGCGCTGCCACCATATATGCACGAGCTAGAATCCCTGCGCTGCCAACATATATGCGCGAGCTAAAATCCCTATACTGACACCATTTGTGCGGGAGTTAGAGAGTCTGTGGCCGCGGCAAGGGAGTGAAGGTAGGATTAGGCGGAAGGTAAAGCAGATACCACCTGTGACGCCCACCTGACATGACCCACAACTGCCATCTCACTAGCCGACCAGAATCCCTAGCCGCCTCGAGGAAAAATTGTTGTCAGCCACGTTAGTCCTGTGTCGTGCATACCAGATACCACCTGACGCGACCGACGGTGCTCTGCTCGATACTACCAGACACAGAGAGAGAGAGAGAGAGGAGAGGAGGGGGAGGGAGAGAGAGGAGAGAGAGAGAGAGAGAGGAGAGAGAGAGGGAGAGAGGGGAGGAAAGGCGAGAGGAGAGAGGAGAGACGAGAGAGAGAGTAGGATGACAATGGAATGGAAAAAACATCAAGTTAATATAATAATGAAATGAGAAAACAGAAAGAGAAGGAGAATAAGGGAAAAAAGGAGGAGAAAAAGGAGAATGTCTGAGAGAGAGAGAGAGAGAGACGGGGGAGAGAAGAGAGAGAGGAGAGGAGAGAGGGGAGAGAGAGAGAGACGAGACGGGGAGAGAGAGAGAGAGGGAGAGAGGAGAAGAGGAGAGAGAAAGAGAGAGTAGGTTAACAATGGAATGAAAATATACATAGATCAAGTTAATATAAGACAGAAATATAAGAAAAATAGAATGAACAAAGAGGGAAAGAATAAAAAAACACAGATCAACGTAATATAAGATAGAAGTATGGGAGAAAAATACAGTGAATAAAGAGAGGAATAAGGAGAAGGAGGTATAGGAGGAGGAGGAAGAGAGAAAGGAGAAGCTCTGAGAGAGAGAGAGAGAGAGAGAGAGGAGAGAGAGAGAGAGGGAGAGAGAAGAGAGAGAAGAGACGGGGGAGAGAGAGGGAGAGAGAGAGAGAGAGGGAGAGGGAGAGGAGAGAGAGAGAAGAGAGAGATGTGGTTGGGGACTGGGACGAAGTGGAACAAGAGACATGGAGAAGAACCAGACGAAAGAGAAGGAGACAGAAAGAGGAGTGAAGAAACGCATATTTGACTGCACTGTCACTGGGAGGAAGAGAAAGAGGAGGAGGAGGAAGGGGGGGGGGAGGAGGGGGGGAGGGAGGAGGAGGAGGAGAGGAGGAGGAGGAAGGAGGAGGGGGGGAGGAGGAGGGGAGGAGGAAGAGGAGGGGGAGGAGGGGAAGGAGGAGGAGGAGGAAGAGGAGGAGGAGGAGGAGGACCACAGCAACCGTCAAAAAAATTAAAGGCAAAATTCATACAGTAAAAAGCAAAATAAGACAAAAATGAAGAATAAATGTATGTCGAGAAAGATAAATAGATCAAATAAAATACAAAACAACGACCCCCCCCCCCACCCACACACACACACACACACACACACACCCACACACACACACACACACACACACACACACACAGAGCCCTCACCACCGCCCGGAAAACCTGCGGTAAGCTCGACACACGATTTATACGTACATGAGCGTAAATCTTGGCGGCGGGATAATGTCGCAGTGTGTATGTATGACAGCGGATTGCCTGGAGGAGGAAGAAGATGAGGAGGTAGAAGAAGGAGGAGGAAGGAGGGGCAGAGGGTGGAAGGAGGGAGGGTGGAAGGGGGAGAAGAGGAAGAGGAGGAGGAGGAGGGGGGAGGAGGAGGAGGAGGAGGAGGAGGAGGAGGAGGAGGGGGGAGGAGGAGGGATGGTGGTGGAAAGTAGCTAAAATGTTTGTAACTCTTCTTTTTCATCCTCTCTCTCTCTCTCTCTCTCTCCTCTCTCTCTCTCTCTCTCTCTCTCTCTCTCTCTCTCTCTCTCTCTCTCTCTCTCTCTCTCTCTTTCTTTTTCTTTTTTCTCTCTCTCTCTCTCTCTAATCAGGGTTCAATATTTCTCCTTAACTCTGCAATTTTTCAAGTGTATTCAAATATGCAAATCTTCCCATCAGAATATTTAACAAACTAACTCATGACCTGTCTTCGCTAATTATCTTTCCTTTAAGTCACCTGATAATGTATTTACTGTAATTATAATCTTTCTTAAATCATCACAAATCTTCAACGTGTTATTTATCCCGCTCTCACGTCATTAATTTTTCAAAGGCTTTCTCTTTCATGACTTTTTAAATTTTTCATCAAACCTCGAAAAACAACTAATTTCTCACTATAATATCTAGAATATAATCTTATGGTTTTTTTTTGTCTATTTATTTCATTTCAAAGTCTAATCTTATGAGTTTGTTTTCTTAATCGTCTATATTTCTTTTTCATGTATGTTAATCCCTTGTTCCAATCTGCCTTCCACGCTTCCTCCTCATCCTCATCCTCCTCCTCCTCCTCCTCCTCCTCCTCCTTCCTTAAGTTCTTCCTATTCGTCGAACCAGACTTTCTATGTCATCAGTTTTATCCTGAACCGTCGTTTTATTGATCCCGAAGGCCCTTACAATGAGGAAGAGAAGGAGGAGGAGGAGGAGGAGGAGGAGGAGGAGGAGGAGGAGGAGGAGGAGGGGAGGAGGAGGAGGAGGAGGGAGGAGGAGGAGGAGGAGGAGGAGGAGGAGGAGGAGGAGGAGGAGGAGGAGGAGGAGGAGGAGGAGGAGGAGGAGGAGGAGGAAGACAGTGAGATGCGAAGAAAACGAGGTAATAGCCATCATAATCTCATAAACTATTTGCCATTTTCGTCTTCATCTGTCTCTTCTTTCTCGTGTTTCGTTTTATCATCATGGTTCTGTATCTTTATATTCATTAGTTTAGTCATTTAGTTTCCCTTTACATACCAATTTTGTCCTTTGTCTCACTTCTGCCACCATATATGAGCGAGCTAGAATCCCTGCGCTGCCACCATTTGTGCGCTAGCTAGAATCCCTGCGCTGCCACCATTTGTGCGCTAGCTAGAATCCCTGCGCTGCCACCATTTGTGCACTAGCTAGAATCCCTGCGCTGCCACCATTTGTGCGCTAGCTAGAATCCCTGCGCTGCCACCATATATGCGCGAGCTAGAATCCCTGCGCTGCCACCATTTGTGCGCTAGCTAGAATCCCTGCGCTGCCACCATATATGCTCGAGCTAGAATCCCTTTATTCCTTATTTTTCTATATTTCCTTTTATGTCATTCACTGCATCTTATTTGTTTCACTCTATGCCCTATTTTATTTCTTCCATATTTCATTTTAAAAGATTCTTGTACCCACATCTCCTGTACGCCATTTAAACCAATCCCTTCCTCTCACTCTTATCTCTCACACCCTACTTATATATTCCCTCACCTTAACTATTACCCTAAAAACTATTACTCAACCTACTATTACCTTCCTTGCAGCCTAGTCACCATTAACTACTCTAACCTACCTATCTGCCTACCTTACACTACTTTATACACAAGCCTGTCTTCCTAACATAACATAACTACTCTAACCTACCTACCTGCCTACCTTGCCCTACCTGCCTACCTTACACTACCTGCCTACCTTATACACAAACCTGTCTTCCTAACCTAACATAACTACTCTAACCTACCTACCTGCCTACCTTACACACACACACACACACACACACACACACACACACACACACACACACACACACACACACACACACACACACCTGTCACCCTACATAAGCCCTAGCCTCGCATACAACACCTATCCCCAACACCCCCTCTCCCTTCACGCTACATCACACTAATACGAGAGATTTAAGGGGTAGCTTATAATATTTCCGTCTTTCTATCCTCCTCCTCCTCCTCCTCCTCCTCCTCCTCCTCCTCTCCTCCTCCTCCTCCTCCTCCTCCTCCTCCTCCTCCTCCTCCACCAGCAGGATGAGTCGTGGTTCTGCTCAGCGGCGGAAACTCATGCGATCCAATTCCTTCCTCTCGTTCATCTCGTTGTCTCCAAATTGACGAATGAGAGACACGCACAACCTTGGAAAAATGGTCTAGTATAGTTTCCCCCTCGCATTAGTAAAGAAAATGGGAAAAAGATGCTGTTTTTGCTTTCCTTATTATTAGTATTATTATTATTATTAGTAGTAGTAGTAGTAGTAGTATCATCATTATTATTATTATTATTATTATTATTATTATTATTATTATTATTATTATTATTATTATTATTATTATTACTACAGTTTCACCCTCGTATTAGTCAAGAAAATGGGGAAAAGATGCTGTATTTGCTATTCTTATTATTATTATTATTAGTAGTAGTAGTAGTAGTAGTAGTAGTATCATTATTATTATTATTATTATTATTATTATTATTATTATTATTATTATTATTATATTACTACAGTTTCACCCTCGTATTAGTCAAGAAAATGGGGAGAAGATGCTGTATTTGCTATTTTTATTGCTATTATCATTATTATTATTACTATTAACGCACTACCTTGGAAAATGATCTAGGACAGTTTACCCTTCGTATTAGTACAGAAAATGGGAGAAAGATGCAGTTTTTGCTTTTATTATTATTAGTTTTAGTATTATTATAGTTTCACCCTCGTATTAGTAAAGCAAATGGGGTAGTTATGCTGTATTTGCTTGCTTTATTATTAGTATTAGCATTATTGTAGTCTCCCCTTCATCGTATTAGTAAGGAAAATGGGAAAAAGATGCAGTTTTTTATTATCTTATTATTAGTATTAGTATTATTATAGTCTCCCCTTCCTCGTATTAGTAAAGTAAATGGGAAAAAGAGGCAGTTTTTGCTATCCTTACTATCATTATTGTCATTATTATTCATCATTATTTCATTATTCATTCTTGTATTATTTCCTCATTATTATTTGTGTATTATTTTTTCAACAATTATCACCCTTATTGCCATTATTTATGATCATTATTACTATCTTTATTATTATTTCAGCCATTATCATTCTTATTGCTGTGTTAATTGCTACATCAACACGTGGGTAATTAGGCGCCAGGTGTTCCGGTTAATTAGGTGACCCTGGCAGAGAGTCAACAGGCAGCAGATTAATCACTTTTATTCTAACAGTTTTGATTTCTTTTTCCTACTTGGCTTTGAGTTCAGTTCATTTTTTCACCACAACTTTCAAGCTCAAGCTCTCTTCCATCTGTCATTGAATTTCTACTTTATTTATTTCTGTACTTACCATGTACATTATTTTGGACATTTATTAATTACTACAAACATTTATTTTCATTAGTTTTCATTTTTTTCAAGGGAACATTTTGTCTATTTTTTTCCTTTTTTTTCAAGTGAACATTTTTTCGACACATTATTTTCACACAGCGTCACTTTTAAGGAATATTTTCACCCACGAACTGTCCATCATCTTCCTTCCCTCCTCTCTTCCTCCCCTTCCTTCTCCCTCCTTCCTCTCCTCCCTCCTCCTCCTCCTCACTCATTTCACTTCCTTCCCTTTGCCCTTGGATTTTTTCCCCTCCTTTATCTCTCTCCTCTCTTCTCTTCCTTGTTCCTTTATCCTCCCTCCCTCCCTCCCACTATCAAAGCCTTCTCTCTTCTCTCTCTCCTCTCTCTCTCTCTCTCTCTCTCTCTCTCTCTCTCTCTCTCTCTCTCTCTCTCTCTCTCTCTCTCTCTCTCTCTCTCTCTCTCTCTCTCTCTCTCTCTCTCTCTCTCTCTCTAGTCTTCTCGTGAATCCCTCATTTTTCTCTCTCATTCATTGTCTCTGAATTCAAACTCTTCCTTTTTGCTTCTTCCTCCGTTTATTACATTTCCTTGCGTTTGTACCCTTCCTCTTCCTCTATTTTACTTCCTTCTCTATATTTTCTTTTTATTTATCCTTCTTTCTCTCCATTTCTTTCTATTTATCCTTCTTTCTCTTCATTTCTTTCTATTTCTACTTTGTCTTCTGTAAGCTGAAATTAGTATTGATTTATGTTCGTTAATTTTTTTTGTTAGGAGGAAGAGGAGGATTACATAGGTACATAGGAGTAACAGACAGGAGACCTATGGCATAGGAGGGTATCTGCGACAATATATACTAATATTGTAAGAAACAGTGGAAAAGTACAGTCAAGAGGATAGGAACAGGAAATTCATGAGGAGGAGGAGGAGGAGGAGGAGGAGGAGAGGAGGATGAGAGGAGGGAGGGGAGAGGGGGGAGAGGAGGAAAAAAAATCTATCGCAGGGTGATCATAGGAAACCTTTCTTTTAAAGTGTCTTGACCTAAATTCTTCTTTTTTTCTTTTTTTCTTTATCAGGTTTCTCTAATTCTCTATCGATTCTCCATCCTTTATTTCTCATTTTCTCTCTCCCCTTTTTGCTCTCACTTTCTTTTTCTTTTTGCTCTCTCACTTTCTTTCTTTCTTTTTGTTCTCTCACTTTCTTTCTTTTTTCTTCTTTCAATCTGTTAATTTCCTCTTTTTTTCCTTCTTTCAATCTGTTAATTTCCTCTTTTTTTTCTTCTTTCAATCTGTTAATTTCCTCTTTTTTTTCTTCTTTCAATCTGTTAATTTCCTCTTTTTTTTCTTCTTTCAATCTGTTAATTTCCTCTTTTTTTCTTCTTTCAATCTGTTAATTTCCTCTTTTTTTCTTCTTTTAATCTGTTAATTTCCTCTTTTTTTCTTCTTTCAATCTGTTAATTTCCTCTTTTTTCTTCTTTCAATCTGTTAATTTCCTCTTTTTTCTTCTTTCAATCTGTTAATTTCCTCTTTTTTTCTTCTTTCAATCTGTTAATTTCCTCTTCTCTTTATCTTTACTTCTTTTCAATCTGTTAATTTCCTCTTTCTTTTTCTTCTTTCAATCTGTTAATTTCCTCTTTTTTCTTCCTTTTTCAATCTGTTAATTTCCTCTCTTTTTTCCTTCTTTCAATCTGTTAATTTCCTCTTTTTTTTCATTTCTTTCAATCTGTTAATTTCCTCTTTTTTCCTTTCAATCTGTTAATTTCCTCTTTTTTCTTCTTTCAATCTGTTAATTTCCTCTTTTTTTCCTTCTTTCAATCTGTTAATTTCCTCTTTTTTTCCTTCTTTCAATCTGTTAATTTCCTCTTTTTTTCCTTCTTTCAATCTGTTAATTTCCTCTTTTTTCTTTTTTCAATCTGTTAATTTCCTTTTTTTCCTTTCAATCTGTTAATTTCCTCTTTTTTTCTTCTTTCAATCTGTTAATTTCCTCTTTTTTTTCTTCTTTCAATCTGTTAATTTCCTCTTTTTTTCCTTCTTTCAATCTGTTAATTTCCTCTTTTTTTCTTCTTTCAATCTGTTAATTTCCTCTTTTTTTCTTCTTTCAATCTGTTAATTTCCTCTTTTTTTCCTTCTTTCAATCTGTTAATTTCCTCTTTTTTTCTTCTTTCAATCTGTTTCTTCTTTTTTTGCTTCATTTCCTCGTATTTTTCTGTTTTTTCTATTAATTTCGTTGTCCAATTCCGTCTTTCCCTCCTCCCATCATCTCATTTTTCCCTTCTTCCTCCTTTCTTAACTCCCTCTTCTTAACCTCCTTCTCTTCCCTTGTTTCTTTCCTTACATCATTATTTTCTCTCCTCTCTACCTCTCTTCTTTGTTGCATTTCTTCCCTTTCTTCCAATCTTTTAATACCTCCATCTTTTTACTATCCTTTCTTCTCACATTCTGACCTTCTTCCCTTCTTTCCTTCCCTCTCTCCTTTCCTTCCTTCTCTTCTTTCCTTCCTTCTCTTCTTTCCTTCCCTCTCTCCTTTCCTTCCTTCTCTCCTTTCCTTCCTTCTCTTCTTTCCTTCCTTCTCTTCTCTTTCTTTCCGTCTTCTCTCCTTGCCTTTCCCTCCCTCCCTTTCATCACTCTTACCTATCTCTTCCTCCATCCATCGTGTTTGTCTCCCTGACCCATCATTCTCTCCCTTTCTACCCCTCCCCCCTTCCCTCCCCTTCCTTCCTTCCTTCCTTCCTTCCCTTCGTCCTTCCTTCCTCCCTCCTTCCTTCCTTCCTCCTTCCTTCCTTCCTTCCTTCCTTCCTTCCTTCCTTCCTTCCTTCCTTCCAGCCACGCAGTTCACCGTATAATACAGTTTCCTCAAGACAAAGTTTAGTGATAATTACTCATCCTTGCCACCAGGACCAAACGACCCCAAAAAAATAATAAAAAAAGGAGTTAGAGGAGGTAAGGAAAATAATAATACATCAAAAAGACCCCCTCCAAAAAAAAAGGGGGTTGGAGGGTTGAAAAAAATAATCCATTAAAAAACAAAAAAACAAAAAAAACATAGGGTTCAAGAAAATATACATCAAAAACACCTTAAAAAAAAAAAAAAAAAAAAGTGTTGAGGTGTTGAAAAAAATTATAATACTTAAAAAACACCCAAAAAAAAAGAAAAAAAAAGGTGTTGAGGTGTTGAAGAAAATAATATATCAAAAACACCCAAAAAAAGAAGAAAGAGAGGGTGAGGTGTTGAAGAAAATAATAATATATCAAAAACACCCAAAAAAGAAAAGAAAAAAAAAGGTGTTGAGGTGTTGAAGAAATAATATATCAAAAACACCTAAAAAAAGAAGAAAAAAAAGGTGTTGAGGTGTTGAAGAAAATAATAATATATCAAAAACACCCAAAAAAAAAAGAAAAAAAAAGGTGTTGAGGTGTTGAAGAAAATAATAATATATCAAAAACACCAAAAAAAGAAGAAGAAAAAGAGGGGTTGGAGGTGTTGAAGACAATAATAATATATCAAAAACACCCAAAAAAAGAAGAAAAAAAGGTGTTGAGGTGTTGAAGACAATAATAATATATCAAAAACACCCAAAAAAAGAAGAAAAAAAAGGTGTTGAGGTGTTGAAGAAAATAATATATCAAAAACACCCAAAAAAGAAGAAAAAAAAGAGGGGTTGGAGGTGTTGAAGAAAATAATAATACTTCAAAAAACACCCCAAAAAAAGAAGAAAAAAAGGTGTTGAGGTGTTGAAGAAATAATAATACTATAAAAAACACCCAAAAAAAGAGAAAAAAAAGGTGTTGAGGTGTTGAAGAAAATAATAATATATCAAAAACACCAAAAAAAAAAGAAAAAAAAGGTGTTGAGGTGTTGAAGAAAATAATATACTTAAAAAACACCAAAAAAAAAGAAAAAAAAGGTGTTGAGGTGTTGCAGAAAATAATAATATATCAAAAACACCCAAAAAAAAGAAAAAAAAGGTGTTGGAGGTGTTGAAGAAAATAATAATATATCAAAAACACCCAAAAAAAAGAAGAAGAAAAAGAGGGGTTGGAGGTGTTGAAGAAAATAAAAATATATCAATAACACCCAAAAAAAAAAGAAAAAAAAAGGTGTTGAGGTGTTGAAGAAAATAATAATATATCAAAAACACCCAAAAAAAGAAGAAGAAAAAGGTGTTGAGGTGTTGAAGAAAATAATAATATATCAAAAACACCAAAAAAAAAAAAAAAAAAAAAAGTGTGAGGTGAAAAAAAATATTATCAAACCAAAAAAAAAGAAAAAGGTGTTGAGTGTTGAAGAAAATAATAATATATCAAAAACACCCAAAAAAAAGAAAAAAAGGTGTTGAGGTGTTGAAGAAAATAATAATACATCAAAAACACCAAAAAAAAAGAAGAAAAAGGTGTTGAGGTGTTGAAGAAAATAATAATATATCAAAAACAAAACACCCAAAAAAAAGGGGGGGATGAAGAGGTTGAAGAAAATAATAAATCAAAAACACTTAAAAAATAAGAAAAAAAAGAGGGGTTGGAGGTGTTGAAGAAAATAATAATATATAAAAAACAGCCAAATATAAAAGAAAGAACCCTCGTCTTCTAAACCCTCATCGTTTTGGAGTTAGTAACCCCTTATATCCCCTTACTATCTTATTAACCCCTTCACGCCCAGATCTTTCCTTGGCTAGATAAAATCGTCTGATGTTAGCCATAAAATTACAAAAAGTATCCTAATATATACCAAATTAACTAGTGGACAAGGGGTAGGAGTAGTAGTAGGAGTAGTGCAGCAGTAGTAGTAGTAGTAGTAGTAGTAGTAGTAGTAGGTAGTAGTAGTAGTAGTAGTAGTAGTAGTAGTAGTAGTAGTAGTAGGAGTGGTGCAGCAGTAGTAGTAGAGTAGTAGTAGTAGTAGTAGTAGTAGTAGTAGTAGTAGTAGTAGTAGTAGTAGTAGTAGTAGTAGTAGTAGGAGTGGTGCAGCAGTAGTAGTAGAGTAGTAGTAGTAGTAGTAGTAGTAGGAGTGGTGCAACAGTAATAGTAGTAGTAGTAGTAGTAGTAGTAGTAGTAGTAGTAGTAGTAGTAGTAGTAGTAGTAGGAGTAGGAGTGGTGCAGCAGTAGTAGTAGAGGAGTAGTAGTAGTAGTAGTAGTAGGAGTGGTGCAACAGTAAGTAGTAGTTAGTAGTAGTAGTAGTAGTAGTAGTAGTAGTAGTAGTAGTAGTAAATACAGGGATATATATAAAATAGTCTATATTCATTAAAATCGTCTATAATGGTCGCCAAATTACAATAGAAATATACGTACTGTCCTGAAGGGGTTAAATAAAATATGATTTTGCCCGAATTTCTAAGGGGGATTTTTTTTTGAAATTTTAGATCCGAATAAAAAATGGTCCACGTATGTTTTTGTGCACGCTGAACACGAATCTGGAGTCCATTTCATTCTCTTTGTCTTTTGTTTTGTTTTAATAAGGTAAAAAAAAGGAAATATGAGTATGAAGGAAGGTCGTGAAGGATATATGAAGCAATAGTGTAATTAAGCAAGCAAGGTGTAATTAAGCAAGAAGGTGTAATTAAGCAAGCAAGGTGTAATTAAGCAAGCAAGGTGTAATTAAGCAAGCAAGGTGTAATTAAGCAAGCAAGGTGTAATTAAGCAAGCACGGTGTAATTAAGCAAGAAAGGTGTAATTAAGCAAGCACGGTGTAATTAAGCAAGCAAGGTGTAATTAAGCAAGCAGGGTGTAATTAAGCAAGTAAGAAAGGTGGTAATTAAGCAAGCAAGGTGTAATTAAGGTGAAAGTGAAGGAAATTAGATGAAAGTGATGGAAAGGAAGGAAAAAAGAAGGAAAGGTGAAAAAAGAAGGAAGATGAAAGTGAAGAAAAGAAGATGAAAGTGAAAAGAAAGAAGGTTAGTGAAAGAAAGAAGGAAAATAAAAGAGGGAAAGGAATGAAAGTGAAAATAAAGAAGGTTAAGTGAAAGAAAAGTGAAAGAAGAAGGAAGTGAGGAAGGAAGGTAGGAAAC
>JACEEZ010000861.1:25000-40000 GCA_016584305.1 Chionoecetes opilio | reverse complement strand
GGTTCCCTGGGGCCACGGAGGCGAGGATCTTTTACTATAGCGTCACGGCAGCGTCTGTAGCAAGGGTCTAAGGGGTCTGAGGCGTCTATGGAAGGGTCTGAGGGGTTTGAGAGCACGGGTCTGAGGGGTCTGAGGATCCTGAGGGCACGGGTCTAAGGGGTCTGAGGGGACTGAGGATCCTGAGGGTGTGGGTCTGAGGGGTCTGAGGGGACTGAGGATCCTGAGGGTGTGGGTCTGAGGGGTCTGAGGGGTCTGAGGGGACTGAGGATCCTGAGGGTGCGGGTCTGAGGGGTCTGAGGGCACGGGTCTAAGGGCTCTGAGGGGACTGAGGATCCTGAGGGTGTGGGTCTGAGGGGTCTGAGGGGTCTGGTCTGAGGGCACGGGTCTGAAGGGTCTGGTCTGAGGGCGCGGGTCTGAAGGGTCTGAGGGGACTGAGGATCCTGAGGGTGCGGGTCTGAGGGGTCTGAGGGCGCGGGTCTGAGGGGTCTGAGGGGACTGAGGATCCTGAGGGTGCGGGTCTGAGGGGACTGAGGATCCTGAGGGTGCGGGTCTGAGGGGTCTGAGGGGACTGAGGATCCTGAGGGCGCGGGTCTGAGAGGTCTGAGGGGACTGAGGGGTCTGAAGGCGCGGGTCTGAGGGGTCTGAGGGCGCGGGTCTGAGGGGTCTGAGGGGACTGAGGGGTCTGAGGGCGCGGGTCTGAGGGGTCTGAGGGGACTGAGGGGTCTGAGGGCGCGGGTCTGAGGGGTCTGAGGATCCTGAGGGTGCGGGTCTGAGGGGTCTGAGGGCGCGGGTCTAAGGGGTCTGAGGGGTCTGAGGGGTCTGAGGGGTCTGAGGGTATGAGACGACCGATGAAAAAGTGTGTCGTAAGAGTGTAGGCATTGGTAGGCATTCCGGCACTCTGTAGTAAGGCGGCAATTGACACATTCCAGCAGTCATAAGGGGCGTACGTGTGCTACATGGCTCACCTGAACGCTAGATTGCTTCCTGTACACCCACCACGCCCGCCCGCCCGCCCGCCCGCCCGCCCGCCCGCCCGCCCGCCCCCGCTATCTCCCCTCTACTCCCCGCGCCCCTACTACGCCACTCCTACTACTACTTCTAGCGTAGAGTAAAAGAGTAAGATAACCCATAATTTTCGACAGCGGTCATCGTCAGTATCCTAGTAGCGAGAGCAAGGACGGCGGCACCTTAGTCGCTCTGTGGACGCGGGTGGGGGTACACGTGTCCGCTCCGACGCCTCGTACACTGCCCAAGTTTCTCTTTTCACCTCCTAACGACCCAAACAAAATATGTAAGGATGAAAATTGCGTTTAAACGAACCGAGACTTTTGGGAATAAAGGGTTGTGTGGAGGCCGTATTTAGGCCGGACGGAACTAATTGAATTCACGTGAGTCCAAGTGAAAAGATCAATTTTGTGGCCGAGTCGTCGTGTGGTACGATTGACACAGTTGTGGTGAAGACGTGACCTTTGCGCCGCCGTGACCCCATAATAGAAGGCATTCGGTGACCTCTGACCTGACCTGACCTGACCTAAACCTGGTGGAAAAAACGTAGCTTGCGGTGTGTGCGTTTTTCCGGGTGATAATTCCAGTATAAGACAACCCAAGTGTCTTTTTTTTTTCTTTTTCTTTTTGTCCTGCCGGGGGAAGGTGCCACTGGGGAAGGTGCCACTGGGGGAAGGTGCCACTGGGGGAAGGTGCCACTGGGGGAAGGTGCCACAAGGGGAAAGATCACCCAGGGGCGGCCCGGGGGTGTGACGAGCTGGCAGCGTCCCTAACGGCGGCACGGTGATGAAATGTTTGCCAAGAGCGCCATTAGTTGATGGGAGGGATGGCGACCGCGGGAGTGACAGCGACGTGTGTGACCTCAGGCTGACGAAGGAGGCGCGGAAGAAGGCCCGTCAAGATGGTGACAAGCCGCCCAAAACCCGCCAAAACCCGCCACTCATAACCCGCCAAAACCCGCCACTCGACGCATTCCACCACTAGTAACAGACACGGGCGGTTCTAGTGGTGTTGTGGTGGTATCTTTGGTATTGTGAGCTACTGACGGAGGGCTGACGGAGATAAATCTACACTGGGCGGCAAAATGGTGACAAGCCGCCCAAGACCACCCCTCGACGCATTACACCACTAGTAACAGATGCGGGTGGTTCTAGTGGTGTTGTCCTGGTATCTTTGGTATTGTGGGCTATTGACGGAGGGCTGACGAAGACCTACACTCGGGCGGGCTTGTAACAGCGGGTACTGCAGGTGGGGTGACGTTAGCAGGGTTAAATCTGTGGCCTACTGACGGTGGATTTCTGGTGAGGTAGTGTGTGTGGTGGGGAAAGGGCGGTGACATTCTGAAGGGGATTAAACAGTGGTGGTTCCTGACGGTGAATACCTAAGGCTACATACACCTGACACTCTACACCTGACACACTAACACAGGATAATGAGCCTCTCACACTGCACCTGACATACTAACACAAGATAAAGGGCCTGACACTCTACACCTGACACACTAACACAGGATAATGGGCCTCTCACACTGCACCTGATATACTAACACAAGATAAAGGGCCTGACACTCTACACCTGACACACTAACACAGGATATGGGCCTCTCACACTGCACCTGACATACTAACACAAGATAAAGGGTCTGACACTCTACACCTGACACACTAACACAGGATAATGGGCCTCTCACACTGCACCTGACATACAATCACAAGATAAAGGGCCTGACACTCTACACCTGACACACTAACACAGGATAATGGGCCTCTCACACTGCACCTGACATACAATCACAAGATAAAGGGCCTGACACTCTACACCTGACACACTAACACAGGATAATGGGCCTCTCACACTGCACCTGACATACTAACACAAGATAAAGGGCCTGACACTCTACACCTGACACACTAACACAGGATAATGGGCCTCTCACACTGCACCTGATATACTAACACAAGATAAAGGGCCTGACACTCTACACCTGACACACTAACACGGGATAATGGGCCTCTCACACTGCACCTGATATACTAACACAAGATAAAGGGCCTGACACTCTACACCTGACACACTAACACGCCTCTAACTAAAAGACTCTAACTTCTAACCTCTAACCTCTAACTAAAGGCGCCTCTGAGCGTGTTGAATCCCTGTGGTGGTGACAAAAGGGCGGTGTTGCAAGAAATACGGCGGTGACAATAGGTGGTGACGGGATGGCTTAGGTGGAATAATTTGTGGCTTGTATATAATTAAATATGTGTCATTGGTAATTCGTGGGTGATAATTAGCATCGGCTGTTTGTCCTGGCTGGTGACCGTGTTGGATGTGAAATGCTGGTGTTGTATACGGGATAAGCGGATGTAATGCGGATTTTCTGATATATATTATGATTTGTTTCATTATCATTGTTATCATTATTGTTATTATTATCATTATTGTTATCATTACCATATACACGTCCCACTACTACTACTACTACTATTACTATTACTACTACTACTTCAGCTTCCAATACTACTTTTCCTTCAGAGACACCTTTATAGTGCTCTTGAAACAAATAGTAGTAGTAGTAGTAGTAGTAGTAGTAGTAGTAGTAGTAGTAGTAGTAGTAGTAGTAGTAGTGGTGATGGTGGGCAGCCAGAACCGCTCGTAAAGCCAACATCTCTCCCTTCCTTCCTCTTCCCTCCCTCCTCCTCCTCTCCTTTCGTCTCCTCCTCTCCCTTCCTCTCCTCCTCTTCCCTCTCTCTTCCTCTTCCTCTTCCTCCTCCTCCTCCCTCCCTCCCTCCCTCCCTCCTTCCCTCCCTTGCCCCAGCGTTAGCATGGAAAAATATTCCGTGAATGTTGAGGGAGAGAAGAGGATGGGTGAAGTCTGAACCTCCCCCCCCTTCCTTTACCATCACCATCACTACCACTATCACCATCACCATTATCACCATCACCATCATCACCATCACCACCATCACCATCACCATCACTACCACTATCACCATCACCATCACCACCATCACCATCACCACCATCACCATCACCATCACCATCACTACCACTACCACTAGCACCATCACCATCACTACCACTATCACCATCACCATCACCACTATCACCATCACCATCACCATCACCACCATCACCATCACCATCACTACCATCACCATTACCATCACTACCACTATCACCATCACCATCATCACCATCACCATCATCACCATCACCACCACTATCACCATCACCATCACCACCATCCCCATTACCATCACTACCATCACCATTACCATCACTACCACTATCACCATCACCATCATCACCATCACCATCATCACCATCACCACCACTATCACCATCACCATCACCATCACCACCATCACCATCACTACCATCACCATCACTACCATCACCATCACCATCACTACCACTATCACCATCACCATCATCCCCATCGCCATCATCACCATCACCACCACTATCACCATCACCATCACCACTATCACCATCACCATCACTACCACTATCACCATCACCATCACCACTATCACCATCACCATCACTACCACTAGCACCATCACCATCACTACCACTATCACCATCACCATCACCACCATCACCATCACCATCACTACCATCACCATCACCATCACCACTATCACCATCACCATCACTACCACTATCACCATCACTACCATCACCATCACTACCATCACCATCACCATCACCATCACCACCATCACCATCACCACCATCACCACCATCACCATCACTATCCATCACCATCACCACGTACCCTTCCACCTCCCAACTCCTTTCACTATTTTTCCCTTTTTTCTTAATTTTCTTTCTTTCTTTCTTTCTTTCTTCTTCACTTTCCTTTTCTATCTTCACTTTCATTCCCTTTCCCTTTCTCATCTTTACTTCCTTCTTCCTTCTCTTCTTTCTTTCTCCTTCCTTTTCCATTTATATTCCTTTTTTTCCTGTTTTTCCTATTTATATTCCTTTTTTCCTGTTTATATTCCTTTTTTTCCCTTTTTCCTGTTTATATTCCTTTTTTCCTGTTTATATTCCTTTTTTCCTGTTTATATTCCTTTTTTTTCCCTCTTTTTCCTGTTTATATTCCTTTTTTCCTGTTTTTTCTGTTTATATTCCTTTTTTCCTGTTTATATTCCTTTTTTCCTGTTTATATTCCTTTTTTCCCTGTTTTTCCTGTTTATATTCCTTTTTTCCTGTTTATATTCCTTTTTTTTCCCTCTTTTTCCTGTTTATATTCCTTTTTTTCCTGTTTTTCCTGTTTATATTCCTTTTTTTCCGTTTTTTCTGTTTATATTCCTTATTTTTCCGTTTTTCCTGTTTATATTCCTATTTTTCCTGTTTATATTCCTTTTTTTCCGTTTTTCCTGTTTATATTCCTTTTCTTCCTGTTTTTCCTGTTTATATTCCTTTTTTTCCTGTTTTTCCTGTTTATATTCCTTTTTTACTGTTTATATTCCTTTTTTTCCTGTTTATATTCCTTTTTTCCTGTTTATTTCCTTTTTTTCCTGTTTTTCCTGTTTATATTCCTGTTTTTCCTGTTTATATTCCTTTTTTCCTGTTTTTCCTGTTTATATTCCTTTTTTTCCTGTTTATATTCCTTTTTTCCTTTTTTTCCTGTTTATATTCCTTTTTTTCCTGTTTATATTCCTTTTTTCCTGTTTCCTGTTTATATTCCTTTTTTCCTGTTTTTTCTGTTTATATTCCTTTTTTTCCGATTTTCCTGTTTATATTCCTTATTTTTCCGTTTTTCCTGTTTATATTCCTTTTTTCCCTGTTTTCCTGTTTATATTCCTTTTTTCCTGTTTTTTCCTGTTTATATTCCTTTTTTCTTTGTTTTTCCTGTTTATATTCCTTTTTTCCGTTTTTTCTGTTTACATTCCTTTTTTCCCTGTTTTTCCTGTTTATATTCTTTTTTTCCGTTTTTCCGGTTTATATTCCTTATTTTTCTTGTTTATATTCCTTTTCTTCCCTGTTTTTCCTGTTTATATTCCTTTTTTCCGTTTTTCCTGTTTATATTCCTTATTTTTCCTGTTTATATTCCTTTTCTTCAATGCTTTTCCTGTTTATAGTCCTTATTTCCTGTTTTTTCTGTCTACATTCCTTATTTTTCCTGTTTTCCACCTTCCAAGCAACAACAGTAAGCCCGCAACACTACGGCAACACTTCAGGGACACTTCCTGCACTGCAACACAAACGATGCAACACTATAAGCATATCACGACTAGATATTCTGATGTGTTGCAGCAAATATGGACCTTTATTTTTAGCTTTATAATTATGTATTTGGAAAAGTGCAACGAGGATTTGATTGAAGTAGTACTCTCTCTCTCTCTCTCTCTCTCTCTCCTCTCTCTCTCTCTCTCTCTCTCTCTCTCTCTCTCTCTCATAATCTCCGTATAGCTCACTTTAAAACAGGGGGGAGAGTGGGAACGAAAAAAAAAGCACACACACACACACACACACACACACACACACACACATCACACACACACACAACACACACACACACCACACCACACACACCACATCACTCACACACACACACACATGAACAGAAATTAATGTGTAAAGATTAGGATTACCACTTCTTGTTTTCTTTCATTGACAGCTCGGGAGAAAACGAAACGAGACAGATTTATCACTTTAAGAGAACACACTGTTACCACCACCACCACTCTACCACCACCACTACCACTCTACCACCATTAAACCACTACCACCATTAAGCCACCACCGCTACCACCATTAAGCCATCACCGCTACCACCATTACCCCTTTCACACCCAGATCTTTCCTATGCTATATAAAATCGTCTGTTGTCAGCTATAAAATCACGAAAACTAACTTAATATGCCAAATTAGTTAGTAAACACGAATACTAAACAGGTCAAATCTATAAAATATTGCTTATATTTATTAAAATCTTCTAATGAGAGTCATATTACACTGATAATTACGTTATGGGCCTCAAGGGGTTAAGCCACCACCTCTACCACTCTGAAATGTAGTGAAATAAGAGAGGGAGGGAGGGAAAGAAGGGAGGAAGGGGGAGGTAGTAAGGACAAGAGATAATACAGGAGTCAGAGAAGAATGTAGAAGAGAAGTGATGAAAAATTAGGCACCATACCACCACCACCACCACCACTACCACTACCACACCACACCACCACCACCACCACCACCACTACCACCACCACTACCACCACCACTACCACCGCCACCACCACCACCACTACCACTACCACCACCACCACCACCACCATCACCACTACCACCACTACTACCACCACCTCCACCACCACCACCACCACCACACTACCACTACCACCACCACCACCACCACTTTCAATGCTTTATTCATTTACATATCTATCTCTCTCGCCTTGGGATGTCTTCAAGCCCGACAGCCCACCACAGATAGTGACGAATTTGAATATACATTAACATATACATATACATTTTTACCTCCGTTTGTAGATGTGTATTAAAAGTTGATCTAGTGAAAATGAATATGAGGATACGTACAAAAGCAAAATGATACGCTCAAATACATATACGAGTACATTTATATACACATAGTTATTTTTTAAGCTATTTTCTAACATCTCCACACTTTCCATTAACCCCTTCACGCCCAGAGCATTCCTTCCATTAACCCCTTCACGCCCAGATCATTCCTTCCGTTAACCCCTTCACGCCCAGATCATTCCTTCCATTAACCCCTTCACGCCCAGATCATTCCTTCCATTAACCCCTTCACGCCCAGATCATTCCTTCCATTAACCCCTTCACGCCCAGATCATTCCATTAATATATAAAATCGTCTGTTTTTAGCCATGAAATTACGAAAAGTAGCTTAATATACCAAATTAGTTAGTGGACAAGGATACTAAACAGGTCATATCTATAAAATATTGCTTATAGTCACACAAAAAAAGCGTCTAATGGTACCCAAATTACAATGGAAATTACGTTCTGGGCCTCAAGGGGTTAAAGAGTGCGGTGATCGGGTAAGGTATCTTCTCTTATTTTGTCTGTTAATTTCTATCACTTTCTTCCTTCTTCCTTTCCCTGGGTCTTTAGTTAGTTGTCTTCTCTTATAAATATTCTGTCTTTTAATTTATATCACTTTCCTTCCTCTTCCTTTCCCTAGACGTCCAAAAACTGTGGATTGTTATTTTTGCTTCTTCCACATTCCCATAGTTTACCCACCCCTTCACGCCCAGATTTCTCATTTAATATATAAAATCGTCTGTTTTAAGCCATGACATTTCAGAAAGTAGCTAAATATACCGAATTAGCTAGTGGAATAAGATACTAACAGGTCCTATCTATAAAATATTGCTTATAGTCACAAATGTAGTCCTATGGTATACCTTTTTGCTTCTTCCACATTCCCATCTTTAAACAAATACTTCCCACAATATCCTCTCCCTCTGTTTATGTTATGTGTCTATATATACAAGGTTGTGTTTCTTAAAGTGTGCGGTGATCGGGTAGGTAAGTGTGTGTGGGAGGGGTGTAGTGTGGGTGGGGGGGGGTTGTAGTGTGTGTGTGGAGGGGTGTAGTGTGTATGGGAGGGTGTGGGGCGGTGATCGGGTAGGTAAGTGTGTGTGTGGAGGGGTGTAGTGTGTATGGGGGTGGGTGGGGCGGTGATCGGGTAGGTATGTGTGTCTGTGGAGGGGTGTAGTGTGTGGGGGGTGTAGTGTGTGGGGGGGTGTATTGTGTTGTCTTGGATGGGGGGGTGTAGTGTGTGTGGGGGATGTAGTGTATGGGGGTGTAGTGTGTGTGTGGAGGTGTGGGGGGATGTAGTGTGTAGGGGGGTGTGGGGGGGTGTAGTGTGTGGGGGGGTATAGTGTGTTGTCTTGGAGGGGGTAAGTGCGTTGTCTTGGAGGGGTGTGTGTAGTGTGTGGGGGGGGATGTAGTGTGGGGGTGTAGTGTAGTGTGTGTGGGAGGGTGTAGTGTGTGGGGGGTAGTGTGTGTGGGGGTGTAGTGTTGTCGTAAAGTAACACAGCGGTGCGAGGAAGCTGGGTGGGTAAGGGGCGGTGTTTTAGCCGAGACGACCTGGGAAAGAGTTGAGCACGAACATACTTTACGGTTTAAAAAGGTATATGTAAGGCGATATTTTTTTATTTTTAACTCTTTTTTGCAGCTTGTCTTTCCCCCTTTTTTTTACATTAAGCCATTTTTTTCTTTTTACTTTTTGCCACTTTTCTTTTTCGCTATTCTTTTTTTTTCCTTTTTCTTACATGACGTGATTTTTTTTCTTTTTTAATTTTTATCCACCTTTCTTTTCTCTCCCTTTTCTCATTACTTTAAATCCTTACTTTAACTCCTTATTTTCTTTTTCTCTCTTCCCCTTTTTCTTACATTAAGCGACTTTTTTTCACTAGCTTTCCCCCATTTATCACTTTATTATTCTCTTTTTCGTTTTTTTATTTGTCTTTTCGTTGCTTTTTGGTTTGTTTGCAAGGGTGATGGTGTATATATTTTTGTTCTCCCTTTTAATTCACGTCTATAAAGGTGATTGGTGTGTTGAAACATGTGTTATACAAGTGTGTTTAGCGTAATTAGTAGGTAGGTACTTAGTAGGTAGGTAGGTTGCCGTGTGAGACTGTAATACATAGGAGGAGGAGGAGGAGGAGGAGGAGGAGGAGGAGGAGGAGGAGGAGGAGGAGGAGATTAAAAGGAAATGTAAGTTAGTTAACCCCTTCACACCCAAATGTTTCCTTTGCTATATAAAATGGTCTGTTGTTAGCCATAAAATTACGTAAAGTGACTGAATATACCAAATTAGCTAGTGGACAAGGATACTAAACAGGTCATAGCTATAAAATATTGTTTATAGTCACTAAAAATCGTCTAATGGTACCCAGATTACAATGAAAATTACGTTCTGGGCCTCAAGGGGTTAAAGGAAAAGTAAGTTAGAAGGAGGAAGTGAAGGAGAAAGAAGGAAAAATGTTGAATACAAGAAAATTAAGTAGTATATTAGCGGGAGGAGGAGGAGGAGGAGGAGGAGGAGGAGGAGGAGGAGAGGAGGAGGAGGAGGGGGAGGAGGAGGAGGAGGAGGAGGAGGAAAAATAATGGAAGACAAGAAAGAAAAGAAACTAGTAAATTAGGGGAAAAAGTAAGTTAAAAGGAGGCGGAGGAAGAGGAGGAGGCGGAGGAAGAGGAGGAGGAGGAGGAGGAGGAGGAGGAGGAGGAGGCGGAGGAGGAGGAGGAGGCGGAGGAGGAGGAGGAGGAGGAGGGCGGAGGAAGAGGAGGAAAAACTATAGAGGACAAGGAAAAGAAAGTAGTCTATTAGGGAAAAAGTAAGTTAGAAGGACGAGGAGGAGGAGGAAAAACAGGATAAGAAAAAGTGAAAAGAGGAGGAAAAGAAAGAGGAGAAAACAGGGAGTCACAAAAAAAAAACTAGGGGGGGGCACTCAGTAGAGCGCATACCTCCGCCCGAATATTTCATCAATTGGTTGCCATAGTTGTGATTCGATTTCATCCAAATTAAATCAGTTCTTCCTTATACCAAATAGAATTGGTATACCAAGTTTGGTCCAAATCTATTCGTAACTTTTCGGGAAATCCTGTACACTAACAAACAAACAAACAAACAAACAAACAAACAAACAAACAAACAAACAGACAGATCGGGGTGAAAATATAACCTCCCTCCAACTTCGATGGCGGAGATAATGATGGCGGAGATAATGATATTGGTGATAATGATGTTGGTGATAATGATGTTGATGATGATACTGATTAGCACAACAACACACCTCTAATCACCACCCAATCCTTACCTCCCCCCTCCCCCTACCCCCTCCTCCCCCCTTGCCCCCTCCCCCTACCTTCCCATCTACCCCAACCACCCCTACTCCTACCTTCCCCCCTACCCCAACAACCCCCCACCCCCATTAACACCCCCGCTACCCCTCCCCCCATTAACACCCCCTCTACCCCTCCCCCCATTAACACCCCCTCTACCCCTCCCCCCATTAACACCCCCGCTACCCCTCCCCCCATTAACACCCCCTCTACCCCCATTAACACCCCCTTACCCCCCATTAACACCCCCTCTACCCCCCATTAACACCCCCTCTACCCCCCATTAACACCCCCTCTACCCCCATTAACACCCCCTTACCCCCCATTAAAACACCCCTCTACCCCCATTAACACCCCTCTACCCCCATTAACACCCCTCTACCCCCCATTAACACCCCCTCTACCCCCCATTAACACCCCCTATATCCCCCATTAACACCCCTTACCCCTTATTAACACCACCTCTACCCCATTAACACCCCTCCCCCCATTAACAACCCCCTATCCCCCCACCCCACCATTAACACACGCGCATGGAGGCCTTCTAACATAACACAAAAATTCACACATTCGGACAAAAATCCACTCAATTCGGACATCAAAATTCACTTCACATTCGGACATAAAAAGGGTCGCTTGTGGGATTATTTGTCTTCTAACTTATTAATTACGTGTTTGCAGCTCAATCATATTTTAGCTTTTTTATGAACTCTGCAAATTAAATGGTTTTGATATATATATTTTCTTCCCCAATACACCCATAAAGCAATTTAGAATTCACGAGGTAAAAAACAAAAAATCTAGTATGATAAATTATATATTTTTTCCGTTTGATTATTTTCTCCTTGTGATATAAAAATTAAATAATTATCTTCTTATGTGAAGTACATTTTTTGAATTAAATAAAAATATGTCTATTTTGAAAGGAAAAGTTACTCTAGGATTATATTTTGAGTTAAAACATATACATCTTATAAATAGTAAGTAGTAGTAGTAGTAGTAGTAGTAGTAGTAGTAGTAGTAGTAGTAGTAGTAGTAGGAGTGATGTAGTAGCAGTAGTAGTAGTAGTAGTAGTAGTAAGTAGTAGTAGTAGTAGTAGTAGTAGTAGTAGTAGTAGTAGTAGTAGTAGTAGTAGGAGGAGGAGGAGTGGTGCAGTAGTAGTAGTAGTAGTAGTAGTGTAGTAGTAGTAGTAGTAGCAGTAGTAGTAGTAGTAGTAGTAGTAGTAGTAGTAGTAGTAGTAGTAGTAGTAGTAGTAGTAGTAGTAGTGCAGCAGTAGTAGTAGTAGCAGTAGTAGTAGTAGTAGTAGTAGTAGTAGTAGTAGTAGTAGTAGCAGTAGCAGTAGTAGTAGTAGTAGGAGTGGTGCAGCAGTAGTAGTAGAAGTAGTAGTAGTAGTAGTAGTAGTAGGAGTGGTGCAGCAGTAGTAGTAGTAGTAGTAGTAGTAGTAGTAGTAGTAGTAGTAGTAGTAGTAGTAGTAGTAGTAGTAGTAGTAGTAGTAGTAGTAGTAGTAGTAGTAGTAGTAGTAGTAGTAGTAAGTCATTTGGAATTAAATAACATGGTCCACAAAAAAAGATAAAATTCACATAGAAATTAAAAACATAAACACTAAGTCTTTTTAGTAGTTTTCAAAACGCCAGGAATATAAAGTAAATTGTAGGTACGTGATTAGGAATATATTTGAATATATTAAAAGTATTCTTAAATCCATGTAGGGTATGCTCTCTCTCTCTCTCTCTCTCTCTCTCTCTCTCTCTCTCTCTCTCTCTCTCTCTCTCTCTCTCTCTCTCTCTCTCTCTCTCTCTCTCTCTCTCTCTCTCTCTTCCTCATACTACTACAATTTTTATTATCGTTTTTATTATCATTTTTATTATCATTTTTATTACTATTATTACTATCATTATCAATATCATTAGTTATCAAGTCTTCCTTATTTCCTTCCTTTCTTCCTTCTCTTCTTCCTACAACTTCGCTGCTCCCTCTCTCCCTTCCCTTCCTTCCTTCCCTCCCTTCCTTCCCTTCCTTCCTTCCTTCCTTCCTTCCTTCCTTCCTTCCTACCTTCCTTCCCATCCCATCCCTTTCTCCCTCCCTTCCCATCCCCTTCCCTTCCCATCCCTTCCCTTCCTTCCCTTCACTCCCCTACCCTTCCTTCCCTTCCCTTCCCATCCCTTCCCTTCCTTCCCTTCACTCCCCTACCCTTCCTTCCCTTCACTCCCCTTCCCATCCCTTCCCTTCTTCCTCCTATCCCCCCCTCCCTCCCCTTCCCATCCCTCCTATCCCCCTCCTCCCTCCCTTCCCATCCCCTCCCTTCCCCTTCCCTCCCTCCCTTCCCCAATAAAGAAGACAACACACTCACGAACACACAACTCCCTGGAAAGTGATATTTACAAACATTTTATCGTCTATTTATTATTTTATTTAAGTCACGCTAAGCCGCCACGCTCTCGATCGGGGATAAACACTGTTCTTATGACACCCGGAACGACGCTATTTTAGGGTTTTAAAAGTGGTTTGATGAAATATTTAGTCCTTATATCTTCTTTTTCAGTTAAGAAAGTCTTTTCAGTTTTATTTTTTATTTTCTGTTCATAATTTTCCTTTTTTTTTACACATTTTCTTCTTTTTTTAAACATTTTCTTCTTTTTTTAAACATTTTCTTCTTTTTTTAAACATTTTCTTCTTTTTTTAAACATCTTTTTTTTACACATTTTCTTCTTCTTTTTACACATTTTCTTATTTTTTTACACATTTTCTTATTTTTTACACATTTTCTTCTTCTTTTTTACACATTTTCTTCTGTTTTGAAACATTTTTTTCTTTTTACACCACATTTTCTTCTATTTTTTACACATTTTCTTCTTTTTTTAAACATTTTCTTCTTTTTACACCACATTTTCTTCTATTTTTTACACATTTCTCTTTTTTAACATTTTTTTTTTACACCACATTTTCTTCTATTTTTTACACATTTTCTTCTTTTTTTAAACATTTTCTTCTTTTTACACCACATTTTCTTCTATTTTTTACACATTTTCTTCTTTTTTTAAACATTTTCTTCTTTCTTTAAACATTTTCTTCTTTCTTTAAACATTTCTTCTTTTTTCAAACATCTTTTTTTATACATTTTCTTCTTTTTTTACACATTTTCTTCTTCTTTTTTACACATTTTCTTCTTTCTTTAAACATTTTCTTCTTTTTTTTACACATTTTCTTTCTCTTTTTACACATTTTCTTCTTTTTTTAAACATTACTTCTTTTTTTTACACATTTTCTGTTTTTTTTACATTCGATTATCTTTATTATCTTTGAAATGTATTCCTTTCGTATTTTATATTTTTCTTCTTTTTTTACCTGTATTCTGGGTTTTTTTAATAAGCATAAATAAGATAGACAATAAAAGAAGGGCAAAAACTACAAAAAATCGACCTAAAACGCATTAAAATTTAAATCATCTTAGACAAGTCATAAATAAAACTGAATTCCTCTCTAATATATATATAAAAAATTGATATAGTTTTGATGAAATATTAGTCATTATATTTTTCACGGCTTTTTCTTCGTCTTTTTAACATGTTTTCAGTTGTTTACGTACGAATTTCTTTGATATTTATTCAAAACAACAAAAAATATAAACTAGTCTAAAAACAAGGGGAAAATATCGATCTAGAAACATTAAAAAGTAAAAAAAATAATCTTTAAGCAAGTACTAATAAAAATAAAAAATCTAGAAATATATATATAGCAAAAAAAGAAAAAAAAATCACAACACTGCCTACTATTACACCTGTTTTGACACACCGACTAATTGACTCATTTCCTAGCAGTGATCATGTGTGGCAATCATGTCCAGGTCATTAATCTGTGTCACGGAATGAATTAGTCTCACCATAAAAAAAAAAAAAAAAAAAAAAGTCTACAGGCGCTTTAGGCTCCAACGTAAAAAAAAAAAAAAAAAAAAAAAAAAAAAAAAAAAAAAAAAAAAATCTGGTACTCATCTCATTAACTGTGACCTCTCGTAGCACAGGTGAGAGAGAGAGAGAGAGAGAGAGAGAGAGAGAGAGAGAGAGAGAGAGAGAGAGAGAGAGGAGAGAGAGAGAGAGAGAGAGAGAGAGAGAGAGAGAAGGAAAATAAGGAAGGAAGAAAGTGAGAGAAGGA
>JACEEZ010000861.1:12500-17500 GCA_016584305.1 Chionoecetes opilio | reverse complement strand
TAGTCTTCCTCCTCCATCAAAGCACCACAACCTGTCCTCTCCTCCCTCCTCGTCACCCCAGACACGCCCGTCCCGTCAGCCTCGTAAAGATAGAGTGACGTGCCCCAAACTCCCTTCCTGCCTTCCCGTCCCTTCCAGCAACCTTCCCGCCCTTTCCCTCCCTCCCAACAACCTTCCCGCTCTTTCCCTCCCTCCTCCTTGCCTCCCAACTCCCTTCACCCTCCCGCCCTTCCTGTCCCTCACTCTCTACGCTCTTCCCGTCCCTCCCAGCAACCTTCCCGCCCTTCCCGTCCCTTATTCTCTACGCTCTTCCCGTCCCTCCCAGCAACCTTCCCGTCCCTCCCAGCAACCTTCCCGTCCCTCCCGTCCTTCCCGTCCCTCCCTGCAACTTTCTCGTCCCTCCCTGCAACCTTCCCGTCCCTCCCGTCCTTCCCGTCCCTCCCAGCAACCTTCCCGTCCTTCACCCTCCCGTCCTTCACCCTCCCGCCCTTCCCGTCCCTCCCTCCCTCCCTACGCTCTTCCCGTCCCTCACGTCCTTTCACCCTTCACCTCCCGCCCTTCGCCTGCTCCTCAAGGCCGCCGATGCCCCGCCCTTTCTGCGTGCCGCCGCCACCCGCCGCCCAGCTGCCGAGTGAGGGATCGGTGGTGATCGCTTCACTGATTCCCCGAGGAGCCTTTCTGAGCCTGGGCAAGACCGCGTCCGGGGAATAGGTTGTGGGGTTTGAACGGGGCTGGAAAGGGGTTGGGCGGGCCTGGAATGGGGCTTGAACGGGGCTGGAACGGGTCTTAAGCGGGTCTTAAACGGGGCTGGAACGGGGCTGGAACGGGGCTGGAACGGGGTTGGAACGGGACTGGAACGGGGCTGGAACGGGGCTTGAACGGGGCTTGAACGGGACTGGAACGGGGCTGGAACGGGGCTTGAACGGGACTGGAACGGGGCTGGAACGGGGCTGGAACGGGGCTGGAACGGGGTTGGAACGGGACTGGAACGGGACTGGAACGGGGTTGGAACGGGACTTGAACGGGGCTGGAACGGGGCTGGAACGGGGCTGGAACGGGGCTGGAACGGGACTGGAACGGGGTTGAAACGGGACTGGAACGGGGCTGGAACGGGGCTTGAACGGGGCTGGAACGGGGCTGGAACGGGACTGGAACGGGGCTTGAACGGGGCTGGAACGGGACTGGAACGGGGCTGGAACGGGGCTGGAACGGGGCTTGAACGGGGCTGGAACGGGGCTTGAACGGGGCTGGAACGGGACTGGAACGGGGCTGGAACGGGGCTGGAACGTGGCTTGAACGGGGTAGTGAGGAGCAGGAGATACACGCAAAATAGGTCGCTAAAAAGGTAAGAACAGAAACTCCAAAAGAAAACTATCACAAAAGTATGAAAAACGAAAAAACTAGAAGGGTTAAAATCGCCAAGGGACAAAATGAAAGGAGGAAATGAAATAAGGTCACCGGGGAAAGATGGCAACGTAAAATATGGGTCAAAACGGTAGAGGTCAGAAGGAGATGGGCGTGGAGGAAGGCGGAAGTGTGGGACGAGTGTATACATGGGCGAGCGCATTGGCGAGGGGCGGGCGAGCGGGCGGGCGTCAGGTAAGGGTTGGGTGGGTGGAAGGCATGGGTGGGAAATATTACGTCTTCGGAAGGAGGAGAGAGAGGGAGGAAGAGGAGGGAGGAGGTAGAGGAGGTGGAGGAGGAGGAGGAGGAGGTAGAGGAGGAGTTAGAGGAGGAGGAGGTAGAGGAGAAGGAAGTAGAGGAGGAGGTAGAGGGAGGAGGAGGAGGAGGAGGAGGAGGAGGAGGAGGAGGAGGAGAGGAGGAGGAGGAGGAGGAGAGGAGGAGGAGGAGAGGAGGAGGTAGAGGTAGAGGTAGAGGAGGAGGAGGAGGAGGAATTAGAGGAGGAGAGAGAGGAGGAGAGGAGTAGAGGCGGAGGAGGAGGAGGAGGTAGAGGAGAGAGGGAGGAGGTAGAGGAGAAGGAGGTAGAGGAGAAGGAAGTAGAGGAGGAGTTAGAGGGAGGAGGTAGAGGTAGAGGTAGAGGTAGAGGTAGAGGTAGAGGAAGAGGAAGAGGAGGAGGAGGTGGAAAGGAGCGCCCGCCAGTGACCCTCGTGATGTCCATTCCTCCTCGGCCGCAGTTTACCCAAGTTGGTTTTATGGGCCCCGCCGTTGAATCTTTTAGCTTTTTTTTCTGCTTGTCCGCCACCTGCAGCTGAGGCCCCTGCAGGAGTGACTAGGAGCTGAGGGCTGGGGGCTTGCTGGAGCTGGGGGCTAGGGGCTGGGGGCTTGCTGGAGCTGTGGGCTAGGGGCTGGGGGCTTGCTGGAGTTGGGGGCTAGGGGCTGGGGGCTTGCTTGGGGGCTAGAGGCTGGGGGCTTGCTTGGGGGCTAGGGGCTGGGGGGCTAATGAGGTTTGTGGCTAGTGAGGTATGGAGCCTCAAACAGGAAAAACGAAGATTTAAGAAAGAAATAGAGAGAAACTGGTTCATAAATAGGGTGGTAGACGATTGGAATGGAGTGATCGGGTAGTTAGTGCGGAGTCAATAGAGAGTTCTAAAAGGAGGTTGTAGCTTCCTTATTTTCTCTTATGTTCTTCTTATGTTCTTTAGAGAGTGGTGTGGTTAGGGACATGACTTAGGAGACATGACTTAGGAAATGACTTAGAGCATGACTTAGGTGAGGTTACAGGTTGTTTTGGTTAGTAATTAAGTGGTTAGAGGTTGTTATAGTTAGTAATTAAGTGGTTAGAGGTTGTTATAGTTAGTAATTAAGTGGTTAGAGGTTGTTATAGTTAGTAATTAAGTGGTTAGAGGTTGAAATGGTTAGTAATTAAGTGGTTAGAGGTTGTTATGGTTAGTATTTAAGTGGTTAGAGGTTGTTATGGTTAGTATTTAAGTGGTTAGAGGTTGTTATGGTTAGTATTTAAGTGGTTAGAGGTTGTTATGGTTAGTAATTAAGTGGTTAGAGGTTGAAATGGTTAGTATTTAAGTGGTTAGAGGTTGTTATGGTTAGTAATTAAGTGGTTAGAGGTTGAAATGGTTAGTATTTAAGTGGTTAGAGGTTGAAATGGTTAGTAATTAAGTGGTTAGAGGTTGTTATGGTTAGTAATTAAGTGGTTAGAGGTTGTTATGGTTAGTATTTAAGTGGTTAGAGGTTGTTATAGTTAGTAATTAAGTGGTTAGAGGTTGTTATGGTTAGTAATTAAGTGGTTAGAGGTTGTTATAGTTAGTAATTAAGTGGTTAGAGGTTGTTATGGTTAGTAATTAAGTGGTTAGAGGTTGTTATGGTTAGTAATTAAGTGGTTAGAGGTTGTTATGGTTAGTAATTAGGTGGTTAGAGGTTGTTATGGTTAGTAATTAAGTGGTTAGAGGTTGTTATGGTTAGTATTTAAGTGGTTAGAGGTTGTTATGGTTAGTATTTAAGTGGTTAGAGGTTGTTATGGTTAGTATTTAAGTGGTTAGAGGTTGAATTGGTTAGTATTTAAGTGGTTAGAGGTTGAAATGTTTAGTATTTAAGTGGTTAGAGGTTGAAATGGTTAGTATTTAAGTGGTTAGAGGTTGAAATGGTTAGTATCTAAGTGGTTAGAGGTTGTTATGGTTAGTAATTAAGTGGTTAGAGGTTGTTATGGTTAGTATTTAAGTGGTTAGAGGTTGTTATGGTTAGTATTTAAGTGGTTAGAGGTTGTTATGGTTAGTATTTAAGTGGTTAGAGGTTGTTATGGTTAGTAATTAAGTGGTTAGAGGTTGAAATGGTTAGTATTTAAATGGTTAGAGGTTGAAATGGTTAGTATTTAAGTGGTTAGAGGTTGAAATGGTTAGTATTTAAGTGGTTAGAGGTTGAAATGGTTAGTATTTAAGTGGTTAGAGGTTGAAATGGTTAGTATTTAAGTGGTTAGAGGTTGAAATGGTTAGTATTTAAGTGGTTAGACCGTTAAAGGTTGAAATGGTTATGCTTGAAGTATAGAAACAGGTGTGAGGTCGAACAGGTGTTGCTAAGTACAGGTGCTTAGTAACAAGTATTACTGTGTAGATATAGATGAGGCAGGAGTTAGGGATGGGTGAGGGTGGGTGAGGGGGGGTGAGGGTGGGTTAGGGTGGGTGAAGATGGGTGAAAGTGGGTGTGGCTGGGGGATCGTATGGTCGGTAGGAAGTGTGGCTGGGAGTGAGTGTGACCGCGGGGCAAGTGTGGTCGTGGTGTGGTCGGGACAGGCGTAGTAGTGGTGTGGTCGGGACAGGTGTGGTCGGGACAGGTGTGGTCGGGATAGGTGTAGTCGGGACAGGTGTGGTCGAGGCGCGTCACACCCATATACCCCGACACCCTAACATCGGTCCCGCCCAAAGCAGCGAGGGCCATGCATCCCCGACCTCACCCCGACTCCACCCCGACCCCGCCCCGACCCCATCCCGACCCCGCCCGTCCGCCCAGTCTCCCGGTCGATATTCCTGATGCAGGGCGGAGGGCGTGGAGGGGGGCGTGAAGGGGGGCGTGAAGGGGGCAGGTGAGGGCGAGGTTACCCCCCCCCGCCCCGCTATATAACACCCCCCCAACACACACACACACACACACACACACACACACACACACACACACAACGGACGGTACAGCTGACAACACATGGCCAAGGAATTGATGTTAGTAATGTGTAGTGGGCGGGTTGGGCGGGTTTGGGCGGGGGGGTTAAGGGGTGTGGGTTTATGGGTGGGGGATGGGTGGGGTGTTAAGGGGTGCGGGCGTGAGATACGGGCGGGAAATAGTGGTGCGGGAAGACATGAAATACAACAGAAGGCTGGACATTGACATCCGCACACCTGAACCCACTGAGAGAGAGAGAGAGAGAGAGAGAGAGAGAGAGAGAGAGAAGAGAGAGAGAGAGAGGAGAGAGAGAGAGAGAGAGAGAGAGAGAGAGAGAGATGATACACATAGCCAGATAAATGAGATACAGACAACAAGAAAACACTATAGATAAAATTACAAAACACACACACACACACACACAACACACACAC
>JACEEZ010000860.1:242500-245000 GCA_016584305.1 Chionoecetes opilio | reverse complement strand
ATATTTTAATATAATTAAAAATTATTTATAATTTATAATTATCATTTAATTTATGTAATCAAAATATTATTTATATATATATTAATATTAATTTTTATATAAAAAATTTTTAATATAATATAAATATATATAAAAATATCTGTTATATATTCCCCAAGAAGTTATAAGCAAGAATAAACAAAAGACTTTTTTAACAAAATTAAAAATAGATTTTTAAACCCCAATAATTTATTAAATTTTAATTATATATAATATAAAATATCTATAGTATTATTTTTTAAATATTATATATTATATTATATATATATTATATATATAAAATATATAATTAAAATAATAATAATATATATATAAAAAAGTATATAAAATATAAATATATATATATATTATTATTTTAAAATATATAGATATATATATATTTTAAATGATTGGGCCCCCACAAGTCCACAGTTGGGGAAAAAAGGGAAACATGTTTTTTTTTTTCATTTTTCCCTCGTGTTTTTTTTTTCTTTTTCAAAATATGCATAAAAAAGGGGTTTTCTTGTGAAAATTTAAGTAAAATTTCGAAAGAATATTTAGAGGTCGCGACAAAGGGAAAACAATATTCCAAAAACCCTTCAAAAACAAAAAAAAAAATAAAAAACCATCCAACTTTTTTTAGAAAAAAAATTTTAAAAAGGAAAACCAAAACAGAAAATTTTTTCATTTTTCCTTTCCCAAAAGCCCCTTTTTGCGGTCCCCCTTTTTTTAACGCCCCCAGTTTCCGATGAGGGGGGGGAACTAACGGGAAGGGGGAAGATTTTTCTCCTGTGCGGCCGGGTTCGTGGCCCCCAGGAAAAGTTTGGACTAGGGGCGATCCCCCGTTTCCGCGGCTCGTTGCCACCTGGGGGGCCCGGGGGCCCTTTTCCGAGCGCCCCTTTAAAACGGTTCGCCCCTTTCCCCCCCACAATCCCCGGGCCCTTTTGGGCCCAGGGAAGCCCTGGGTCCCGCTTTCGATTTTTCTTAAAGGGGGAAGGGGCCCCGTGTTTAAAATTGCCCGAAGGACGAGAGGGGGGAAAAGAAAATCGTCATTTTTTTTTCCCCCCAAATTCGCTTGATTTCCCTTTTCTTCGGGCGGGTTTGGCCCCAATCCTTTGGGAACCATCGGGCCCCTTCTCCCCCACACCCAAATCCTTGGGGCCGAAAAAGGGCCCCATTCCCCCCGTTTTCCTCATGGCCATTGATTGCGTACCCCAAGAGCAGCGAAGAGGGCCCCCCTCGTTTCCACCCCGGGCCCCTTCTCTCAAACCGGGGTCAGCGACAGCGGGGAAATTTCAGCATTTTGAAGCTTGAGGCAGTAGATGGCCTTGGCCTTTCCAAACCGGGCTTAAATGGAGACCCCCGGACGGGGGAAATTTGGTTTGGCTGGCCCCTTCACCACGGGGGAAAACAGGTGGGAAAAGGGGAGAAGGTTCTTATAGCCCCTCCCTTTGGGATGGTTTTTTCGACACGAGCCTCCTTCGGGAAAGGCCAATGCTTTTGCCCTTCAGCTTGTTGGCGGTCATTGGGCGAAGAACCAAACGGGGTCCTCCGGGGATGGTTTCCACCGCTCTCCTGCGGGGAATCCACGAAGGGCCCCCCCAATCGACCCGGGAAAGTCTTTTGAAGATTTCCAAATGTCAGGCCCAAAAGAAGAAAGCCGGGGCGGGCTTCAAAAGACATCCTTGAGGATAACCTCGGGGAAACCTTTGATGGGCGGCGGGGACCAAACCCAAAGCGGGGGGTTTTCGCCCGAGTTTTTTGCTAAATTCCGAATGAAAAGGCCACTTTCCACCAGGCCAAAGGTGTTCAAACACCGGGGTTTGTTCGAAAGAAGGGGCGATATTTTTTTTCCCTGAAACCCACGTTTTTCGTCCACCTCCTTTTCAAAACCACTGCAGCCCACGTTTGGGGGGGCCTTTTTCGAATCCGAGCTTGTTTGAACCCCCAAGAAGGAACTCGGCGTTCATTTTCCCCCTTTGGGGGAGGCCCGGCGAGGGCGGTCCTCCGTATCTTCAGGGGGACGGGAGGAGTTTTCTGTCCCAAGGAGGATTTAACCCTTTCCAGGTTTTTTCCGGGTTTCCGCTGGTTTCCACGATCTTCTCGGCGGCTTGCTCTCCCCCCGAAATTTCGTGCTGGGATGGGCCCGTGCTCTTCGAGCCCGGGCCATACCCAAGGTCCCAAATTTCCAAAAAGAATTTTAAAGGGGGTTTAAAGCTGCGACTTTTTGACGTTGTTTGGGCCGGGCCACCCGACAACTTTTTCTCGACCCCAAGTTGAAATGGTTAAGATCCTTCACGGAGATCGATGGGGGACTTTTTTTGAGTTTTTTCCCCCTTCTTGGGGTCCACGAGCCGGTTGGGGACGCCCAGTGACACAGGACGGCTCCCTTTGCTCCCCTCTGTTTTGGCTTGGGGTTTTCCCACCCTTTCAGTCAGCCTGGCAATTTTCGCTGTCTTCACGTTCCCGGAACCGGGGGGAG
>JACEEZ010000860.1:230000-237500 GCA_016584305.1 Chionoecetes opilio | reverse complement strand
TAAAATTACATGTTCTCACTCCCTAAAAATGTTCCACTACTATTAAAAACACTGCTGGCGAAATATAAATGAAATTTAATAATATTTAGTAGTAGCTCAATAGCATCACAATTTGAGTCACATGACGTATATAATTAGTATGGTCATCTCTGAAACTTCTACTGGAACCATAGAAAACGTTTTGTTTGTTTGTTTGTGTCTATCGTGCCTCCAACAGGGGAGACAGACAAGCTAGCTTGAGACTGTCAGAGAGATACTTTGATGTGCAGGTGGAGTGCGGTGATCGAAAATCGAAAATCGAAAAAAAACCCAGAAATCTGCAAACATTTTTGCGGAAAAAGAAAATCTGCAAGAATGGCGCAATAAGCTGCAAGGGCGCACCGTGAACAGAAGACGCAAGAAGCAAGAACATCTAAGGTCACCACTGATTTACCAACCTCCAATTCTAACAGCAGCTCTGAATCTACAGATGAGTTTGAATGGAATAAGTATTATTCTGGTCTGGTCTGGAGGAGCTCCACCCTGTAAAAAGCAGAAAAGAATGACCGTTGTTACACCATTTTTATGTTCTGCTGTGGACATAACGAAAATGACTGACAGGAAGGCTATGATGGTTGTCACAGCAAAGGCCCAGTCTTGGGCATGATGTGGAGGAGCTAGCATTGAGTATGTCCTCAATTCGGGGTCTCAGACAAAAGCATCAACCTAATAAGACACAAGATTTGAAGGCTGAATTGAGGGCTGATATGCCACTAACAGTCCACTGGGATGGGAAATTGATCCCCGACCTGACTGATAAGCAATTAGTTGACCGCCTTCCAATTTTTGTGTCTGGAGATGGAGTATCTCAACTTCTGACTGTTGAAAAATTAACATCAGGAACTGGTCAAGCACAAGCAGATGCTGTGATAAATGCCTTGAAGGAATGGGGCATTGAAGACTCTGTTCGAACTTTGAGTTTTGACACAACAAGTTCCAACACAGGCAGGTTAGGAGGAGCGTGTGTGTTAATTGAGCAAGGACTTGGCACCAATCTTCTGTTTCTTGCTTGTCGCCACCACATTTTTGAAATTATGATTGGTATTGTGTTCATGGCATGCATGGGACCCTCTTCTAGAAAACCAGAAGTTTTACTCTTCAAGCTATTCCAGGGTCATTGGCAAGGAATAATTTGGAAAACTTAAGGGATGCATCCACAGATGAATTTGTCCACGAAGCAATTTCTGACATAAAGGATGATGCCCTGGATTTCATTCAGAACCAACTTGCTGAAACCCAACCAAGAGATGATTACCGTGAAATGTTGAAATTGTCTATGATTGTTTTAGGTAAAGTTCCTGCAAGAGGAATTCAGTTCAAGGCCCCAGGACCCATCCACCATGCACGCTGGATGTCGAAAGTAGTTTACAGTCTGAAAGTTTGGCTATTCAGAGGTCAGTTCAAGCTCACGAGCAGAGAACATAAAGGTCTGCGGGAATGGTCGCCTTCACCATTCGGCTTTACTTAAGATGACAGCTCCTCTTGCAGCCTCTGCCCCAGAAGATGATCTACTTTTCTTGAAATCTCTGGTGGCGTATGAAGAGAGAAACCAAGCTACGTCAAAGGCAGCAACCATAAAAAAATCAAGCCATAAAGATCCTCCAAAGCGCAACCAAGTTGACCTGCAAAAAAATCAGGCATGTGGGTTGGAAGACTTTGTCACACAGAGAAGCCGAGTGCTTTTTGAAAGGATGAATATTCCTGACAGTTTTCTGAAAGCACATCCAGCGACATGGGAACAACGAGATGATTACATAGCAGCTCGCCAGACATGTACAGGCCATGAAAGTGGTGAACTACCATGCTGAACGTGGAGTGGCCCTAATTCAGGAATTGAGTGGACTACTCACTCATGATGAAGATCAACGACAGTTCCTTCTGCATGTTGTGCAGGGACACATAAAAATTTTCCCTGACAGCAATAAGAAGACCCTCACTGGAAATGCCTTAATTGTCAATGGTTACTAGTGATTGTGAATGTTGTGTAGATTTATGTATAGATGCTCCAATTTACCCTTCATATACATATATTCAAGTTGGCTGAGCTACACCTAAAAATATTAATAAATGCATAAAACTCATAATATATAAGGTAAATAACTTCTAGAAGCTGCTTATTTTATTATATAGCTATTTTTTTGGAGCGCAGAGCGCGAAGTGCACGGGCCGGCTGTGCGGGTGCACAGAGCGCAGCCGCACCACCGCGCGCACCGGAGCGCGCCCACCATTGTATATATATATATATATATATATATATATATATATATATATATATATATATATATATATATATATATATAATATATATATATATATATAATATATATATATATATACAGTATATATATATATATATATATATATATATATATATACAGTATATAATATATATATATATATATATATATATATATATATATATATATATATATAATATATATATATATATTATATATATATAAATATATATATATATATATATATATTATATATATATATATATATATATATATATATATATTATATATATATATAGATAGTATATATATATATATATATTCTCCTAAAGAAACGATCTTGAAAGCTGTCGAACAATCTCTTTTATTAAGTTTTTTGTGTACGGTTTATATTACTCGTAAAAGTTTTTTATTTTCTTCTGTTAAATTTTTCAGAAGTTCTCCTATTGGACTGGTTGCAACGTTTCGGAACTAACTCGTTCCATCTTCAGGCGTGGTATGATTCTGGTCTACGAATGAACTGCGTAGCGTGTGTGTGTAGATTCGTCACCCTTTTTCCGGGTGACATGGGCCCTTTGCCTGATGGCGGCCCATACGTGATTTCGAGAAACAAAAAATTAAAAATAAATAGTAGAATGTGATATTGTGAAGCTCTCGACCTAACCCTCCCGGGAAGTCTAACTTGGGTGCCGCGGCTGCCCGTTAGATACACCC
Source organism: Chionoecetes opilio (assembly GCA_016584305.1). NCBI lineage: Eukaryota > Metazoa > Arthropoda > Malacostraca > Decapoda > Majidae > Chionoecetes > Chionoecetes opilio. The sequence goes on along the minus strand of JACEEZ010000860.1, from coordinate 234,510 downwards.
CGGGCGGATTGGGTTGAGAACTCTGTGTTTGAGAAAAGCATACTCGGTGCCCAGCAAGGATGTGACTGCAGGGTATCATTATCCTGGTTCTGAGTCCAACCCACCTACATCGGAGAGGAGTCTGGCTCACCGCACACGGCGGAGTATCAGATGCACCTCACCTCTGCTTATGGGAGCGACTCAGGTAGGTGGCGGTGGTCATGATTCAACGTGGTGGAATGTAGTTGGTGACCATGTCTATTAGTGATAGTAATGATGTGGCGTCAATCATTTATGCTGCTGTGTTGTAGTGCCTTTCCATGAATGGGGCTGTTATTGTGCAGTTCGCTATGTAGTGTTGGAGCGGATCATCGACAAGCCAGTCACAGTGTTCACACTGGACTGGTGTCTCGTGAACCAGGACTGGCCAGCACTTGTAACCCAAGCGAATCCTGTGAAGTGCTACCTTTATCTTACAACTTAGGTTGTCGGGGAGTACTGAGTTGTTCTTGGTGGCAGCGCTGTACCATGTAGCCGATGCAGAGTTGTTTGTTTGTATGGTTCTTTTTCGGATCCGAAGGCGAAGTCTTGCCTTAATTTGGGACAGACTGCGTGGTATGTTGGCGGTGACTGAAGGTAAGTAAGTGTAGGGCGTCTTTGGCGGCTTCGTCCGCTACGTCGTTGCCGTCAATGCCAGCATGGCTCGGGATCCAGTTAAGATGGAGAGACCGTCCCTGGTCGTGGATCCTTCTGGCAGACACGTGAATGGATGTGAGTAGGTGTATGTTGTCTGTGTAGTGTGTGTGTTGTAATGCTTGAATGCTGGCCAAAGAGTCTGCGTGTATGAGTATGTCTTCGTGTAGGGTTTCTGCGTACTCTAGTGCTTTCTGGAGTGCCATGAGCTCCGCCTGTAGGGTTGACGACCCATCAGGCAGCCTGTAGTGGGCGATGACGTCGTTGGCTACATAAGCAGCTGCCGCTGTTCTCGTGACTGGGTTGACTGAGCCATTGGTGTATATGATAGCTGTATCTGGGTTGATGTCAACTTGATGAGTTGCCAGTGCCAGTGCCCTGAGCTCTTCCGGGCTTACAGCTGACTTTTTAGTTAACTGCCGGTTAACTGTGGATGTGATGGGGGGTGCTGGATGTTGTTGAAAATGTCTTTCGCTGCCAGGCGTTTGATGACTTTTGCCGCGGAAGTCCCATACGTTCTCTTTGTGAATAGCCGTTCGTCGTGCAAGACAGCTTGTCGTAACATTTCTGCGACCTGTTGCTTCTTGTTGGCTATTTTTGCGAGCATGGCTGTTTGAAAAATCCATGTTGATTCTGGAGGCCAGGGAATGGATTCCTGCTTCGAATTGCAAGGTGCAAATCTTTGGCCATCTGGGGGTGTCGAGAATAGTTCGTGGCGCCTGATTTTGGAGTTTTTCTAATGCCTCAATACCAGTGTCAGAGGCGGTCAGGAGACACGGGGCTGCGTAGTCGGTGAGGGACCTTATGGCTTGATAGTAAAAGGTCTTCAGTACTGGGAAGGTGGCTCCTGCAGTCATGCTAGTGATGACTCTCAGGACTCTCAGTCTGGCTGTCATGCGGTCCTTCAGGTATGCGATGTGTATCTTTAAGGATAAGGTGTGGTCAATCCAGATGCCGAGGTAAAGGTGGCTGGGGTCCCATTCCAAGGCTGTATTGTTCAGTGACAGAGGGAGTGTTGGTTGGTTGCTCCTGATGTGCAGCGCTTTTGTTTTCTGCGAGTTAATCCTCAACCCGAGATCAACACACATATTACCCACAGCCGTTAACGCCGTCTGTTTTTTTTGTCTGTACCAGGGTCCCGTGGAGATGATGGCAATAGCATCAGCATAGCAGAGGGCCTTGACCCCATTGGGAACTGGGTGAGTCACGAGGTGTTCGACGAGAACGTTAAAAAGGAATGGGCTGAGGATACTCCCTTGTGGCGTCCCGTTTTCTAGGATCCGCGGATTGGACAGACTGCCTTGGAATCGTGTTGTCGCCTTCCGTTGGTGTAGGAATACTTGGGTCCATTTAAGCAGTCTAACTGCGTAGCTTATTTCTTTTTTTTTCCCTATTGCTTTCTCTGAAGAGAGAAGCACGGGCTAAATATAAAGCCCGTCAGAGTGTTCAGTATTTATAAATAATGTTAACGGGGGGGAGGGTAGGAGGAAATAAGGGCAGCGAGCGTAGGTAAAGGTGAGGAGGCAACGACACGTGCAGCCCGTACATATTCCAGCTCTGGGGAGGCAGGGATCAGATGGCGAATTGAGTGGGATGCTGGGCAGTGGAGCAGGTAGTGCTCAAGGGGATTTTGTGGCTCTGCGAAACAGTGAGGACAGGGGGCAGGGTCGTCACCAAGTATTTGGGTGGAGCAATGGAAGCCGAGCCTTAGTCGGACCAGCTGTCGTACTACAGGTGGAGTGAACCGGGAAAGGTGGAGGTGAGGCGTTTGTCTGGTGGCTGTGATGTACCATGTGGCAGAACGAGAGCCATGCTCCATAGCGTCGTTGAGAAGAAGTTGGGAGGCCTGAAGAGCAGCTCGGTTGACAGAAGACTTTATCTGGGCGTAACGGGATTTTCAGCTTATAAAGGAAGCGGGAGGATCAGGCGACTGCCGGTGGGCGGGGCTAAGCGGCTAGGCGGGTAGCCCATTGGCTGTTTGGGTTTTGGTGTTGATATGTCGCTTAGCGGAAGGCAAAACCTGGAAGTCATCGGCTTGAGTATTGATATTAGGCTGCTTTAATGCGATGTATATTGCTTCGAGAAAAGAAGGCTGCGAGGGTCTTGTTCCTTATCGAGAATGATGGTGTTCTTGTTCAAGTCGTCTCTTATCAGGCGGGAGTTGTGTGCAGTGTCATAATGGTTTTTAATAGCTCCATTATTCAGATGACATGTAAGTCGCCTCGTCAGTCTTGTCCGAGTCATACCAATATAGGAGTGAGATCCACATTCTTCACTGTTACAGGTGTGTTGGTATGACATGGCCTTCTTGCAGGGGCGTCTTGGTCACATGAGGGGTGTTACGGAGCAGGAGTTGGGACGTTTTTCTTGTTTTATAGTAGATGATAAGAGCGAGAGGTCTTCCTTGGTCAATAGGACGAACGTTGCGGTGTATTATGTCTTTAATGATCTTTTCGTCCGTCTTGTAGTCTGACGTCACGCAGAATTTCAAAGAAGTCTTCTGCCTCTGACTTCCTTGAAATTCTGCGTGACGCCCCTTCTGCCCCTAATGACATCATCGCCTCACTCGACGTGGAAAGCCTTTTTACCAACGTTCCCGTCGAAAAAACCATCGATTTCATCCTTGATCGCGTTTACCGCAGTGAAGACACCAAGCCCTTCGACATTCCAGAGACTGCCTTAAAGACCTTGCTGCAGCTCTGCACGAGACAAGCCCCCTTCCTCTGTTCCAGTGGCCTGATGTACCAACAGATCGACGGTATAGCGATGGGCAGCCCGCTCGGAGTTTTGTTCGCTAACTTCAATATGGGGACTATCGAATCTAAACTCTTAGTTTCCAACCGCCCTTCACTCTACTGCCGCTATGTTGATGATATCTTCGTTCGGGTGAAGAATGTTCAAGAACTACAGGACCTCAGGCATCGTTTCATCACTGAATCAGATCTCAATTTCACCTATGAGGAAGCCACCAATGGACGCCTGCCTTTTCTGGACGTACTCGTCAGTGCAGAGAAAGCAGGATTCAAGACCACAGTATTCTGCAAACCCACCAACAAGGGACTCTGCTTAAACGGGGAAAGTGAGTGCCCTACGCGATACCTGCATTCTACCATCAACGCCTATGTCAGGAGAGCCCTCTCTCATTGTTCCACTTGGAAAGACACCCACCATGAACTAGAGCGCATCACTCAAGTCCTTACCAACAACGGCTACGCTTACTTTGATGTAGCCCTCGTCACAAAGAAAATTGTAGACAAATGGTACACTAACCAGGAGAATACCACCCCTACCACCAGCGATCCCATCAAGCTTTTCTACAAGAACCACATGTCTTCAGACTACAAGACGGACGAAAAGATCATTAAAGACATAATACACCGCAACGTTCGTCCTATTGACCAAGAAAGACCTCTCACTCTTATCATCTACTATAAAACAAGAAAAAACGTCCCAACTCCTGCTCCGTAACACCCCTCATGTGACCAAGACGCCCCTGCAAGAAGGCCATGCCATATACCAACACACCTGTAACAGTGAAGAATGTGGATCTCACTCCTATATTGGTATGACTCGGACAAGACTGACGAGGCGACTTACATGTCATCTGAATGATGGATCTATTAAAATCCATTATGACACTGCACACAACTCCCGCCTGATAAGAGACGACTTGAACAAGAACACCATCATTCTCGATAAGGAACAAGACCCTCGCAGCCTTCTTTTCTCGAAGCAATATACATCGCATTAAAGCAGCCTAATATCAACACTCAAACCGATGACTTCCAGGTTTTGCCTTCCGCTAAGCGACATATCAACACCAAAACCCAAACAGCCA
>JACEEZ010000860.1:220000-227500 GCA_016584305.1 Chionoecetes opilio | reverse complement strand
TATATATTATTAATATATATTATATACTATATATATATATATATATATATATATATATATATAATATATATATATATATATATATATATATATATATATATAATATATATATGGCAACACAAGAAATAGATACATAACCAATAAACATGAATGAAATAAATTAACTTTACTGTGCTGAAGATGCTGGAAAAAATTATGATCATAATTCCCTGTTTAGAAAAAAAGACCACGTATCATCAGTAGATATTCAAGTGAGTGAGAATGCAAAGTAATTTCGTATGTATATGCATAATTGTCATGACACGAACTGTGCGACGAGAGATCATTGTTATAAAAAATAATAACACATGTGTATTATAATTATATTGAAATTATAAATTGTGTGTTTTAGGATAAAGACTCGAAGCAAATTCCAAGCACTTAAATGAACAGGTTTTGTTATTGAAGCCAAAAAAGAAAGGATTGTAATAACCAGAATGAATAGAAGAAATAAGGCTCTATGTCAAATGGAAACAGCAACATAAGATAATAAGGGATAAAGAACATAAAACGTATGAAAGGTGAGAGGAACATGTACAAACAATATAGGACAATTATAGCAACATATATGAATACAAACAATGGAGTGCTCAAAGGACTTGTATGAGTTCAGTAGTTTTGGAAATCTGAAACACTAGAACTAGTTTAATGCCCTATATGATGCAAATTAATTTCACTAGTCTTTCAAATAACGTATGAAGCAAGACAAGTGCAGAAAACGGTAATGGGATTGAATAAATGTATTTCATTGAACCAAATATATATTTGTGCAATCAGTTACTGCATTACATGTCACATGTCATAGACACACAAACGAGTAACTTTTCCATCACATGACAGAAATACTCTTCCAGCTCTCAGATGTCACCCAGATGGCCCGACGAGCATCACAAGATGCCATCGCCTGCCTATAACACCCATTAATTATCCAAGGAAACATCCCATATTATATCGCTAAGACGAAGACAGCGTGTGCTCCAAGACTGGAACCCTTTGGTGACGAAATGGTGTCTACCAGTCATCACCATTGCCAGAAAAATCTTAGTTTAGCAAGTAATAGGAAAATAGTTATTGACGGGCGGCCTACACGTTAGTCTCTAAACTTTGATTTGATAAAGGAAGGCAGCGGCACCAAGTACAACACCAGATTCAACACCCACATGCCGCCGAAGAAAGCGAAGGAGAATCCAAAGTTAGACCAGAATTCTAGATCCTGCCGGCCAAGGTCAAGGCCATTTTCAGGAAAGTGGTACCGCTCCAGCAAGTAGTACGTGCCGTTCCTATAACGACAACCATACTCGGCGTTGTTATCTGGGCAGAGGACGCTTGCATTCATCGGAAGATTGGCCAGTCGGTCATAGAAAGCCTGCTCGTGCAAAACAGCTGACGCGTAGCGGAACACGATAACGTGTCCCAAGTAATAAAGCCAGTCAGGGAGCCGCACCAATGACCTGCCGGGAGGAAAGAAGGCCACACTTACCACAATGATAAAACCGAACAAACATTGGTCGCAAACAGAATATGTACTGCTTCTAGAATTTGTTTTTTTCTATGCCTAAATTTCATCAACAGAATAGTGAGTCATTGCAGCACTATTCACTCATGCTACTTAATGATGTTCTATATTTTAGATGTGCAATTCATTGTATAATGTGTAATACGAATGTGTTTCCAGAAATTGGAGAAAAAACACCTTATTTTTTAATATTTGTTTTACATCATGAGGGACAAAAAAACATGCCGTGGGCAAAAAAACAAAGGCAAAAAAGAAATAACAAAAAGCCCGCTAGTTGCCAGACCCTATAAAGAAAAAAATTAAGAAGACTTTCCAAATGGGGGCGTCAATTTCGTTCGGGATGTGTCTTGTCTCTCACTCCTCTCTTGAACATATTTAAGTCGTAGGAAGGTGGGGGGAAAAACAGGAAGAGAGTTCCAGAGTTTACTAGTGAAAGAGATGAAAGTGTGAAGATACTGGTTAACTCGTGCATTTGTAAGATGGACAGAATAGGGGTGAGAATAAGAAGAATGTCTTTTGCAGCAAGACCGCGGGATGGGGTGAGGCATTCAATTGACAAGTTAAAAAGGACAGTGAGAATGAGAATAACGATGGCAGATAACATAGCGGCGGTGATCTACAGAGATAAACGACAGTCAGTTAGAGGAGGGGAATTGGTGAGACGAAAAGCTTATAACATTCAATGAACAATTAGGGTATGACATAGGTCCTCTCCCTTAGCTGACATGTAATGCCATAAGCACCTCCGATTAGGTAGGTCCCGAGGCAGCACAGGGGCGATAGGACAAGTTACGGAATTATATTGTGATCGAAGGACCCTAAGAAGAGAATAGTTCAACAGAGTATGCTGAAGGGTTAGAGGTTAAAAGGGTTAGGTAAAGGTCAGTATTGTTGGGCGTGTCTCCAAGGCGATCAGGAATACGGATAGAGTGCTGCAATAGCTGCTCTAGGTCATGAAGGATAGCAAAGTTGAAGGCTTATTTATCAGGCAGGTCAGAAAAAGAGGATGATAGCCAAAGCTGGTGGTGAACATTGAAAGGCCCCAAGAATGGAGAGTTTAGCAAAAGGAAAATGAGTTAAGATGTGCTCCACTTTGGAAGTCAAATAGTCGAAGAACTTTACATAGTCTGAGGAGCTAGGTGAAAGACATACAGCGCAGATAACTTTAGTAAGATAATGACATTGAAGTCGAAGCCTATGAATGACTATGAATGGTAGACAATTATGAAGATTCAAGACCGTGGGCACGAAAGCAAGTGATGTTGTTGCGTACGTATACGCAACAGCCAACTTTGGATTGAAAATGAGAATAGAGAAAGTAAGAAGAAACAGAATAGAGACTGCTGTCAGTATTCACATGGCACGTGGGTTTCAGTGAGGAAAAGTTGAGGATTAGAGGAGGAAAAGTGGTGTTTCACAGATTGGAAGTTAGATTTAAGAAGGTGAAGGTTGCAGAAGTTTATATAGAAAGAGTTAGAGGAAGTATCAAGCATCTCGTGCCGTTACCGTAAATTCGGTCCGACCTGGGGGCATTTCTGGTCCCCTCCCCAGTTAGGGACTCCAAGGTGGGGTTGTCATTAACTATTATCATAGAAATTTTGGAGTGAAGAGAATGTAGGAGTGTAAGGCGCATGCAGTGTAGTGTGAGTAGTAAGATGAGTTATCTTTAGAGGACAGGCTGCAGCTGCTCTCTTCTGTAATTGAAACACTAAGAGATGCGGTCAGAGAGGAAACGGGAGTATCAAGTCTGCGGCAACACCTCCCTACACACACACACACACACGTAAGTACCTCCCTTGGAGTATTTCACCATGACAGCATGCGTCTGACTGCCTACTCCTACTTATCCTATTCATTCCCTATTTTCTGCAATGCTCAGCACCTACTGATGGCTTAATCCTCATAATAGCATACCTGAGTGAGGCTGAGGCTACAAGGAGGTTGAGGGTGGTAAGAGCAACGGACGTCGCACCGGCTGAGTAGGACGACTTGACGACGATCATGAGGGCGATGGTTTGCTGCTCTACAAAAGCCCACACCGCCCACAACACCGATCCGAACACCACCCACCCCATCCAGTCGAATCCTTCTACCTCTGAGTCTCCCAAAGACAGGCCGCTGGACACAAGATAAGAAGACGGATTAGGTACATATATAATAAGCCCTTTAGTTACCTTATTATGCCCCTTTTTAAATCCATGTTCACCTGCTCCCTGCCTTGTGCTCTGTATGTATTGTGCCAGGTGTAGATGGGTCACCATTCTCTTACATCTTTCCCAGTCCCATCTTTTCTAATCTAGTCATCAGGATTTTTTTGCTTTTCTTGAATTTTCATGTATCTATTCTCCCAGAATTCTAATAATAGCTACTTGACAAGTGCATTTCCAAGCAATTTTGTTGTTTACAGTCTAGGTCCTCTATGTATTCCCATTACCACTGTGATATATTTGCTTGTCAGATCCTCCTATCTATATGTACATAAACAGATCACATAGCACATAATTCATACACGTCTTCATATCACCGTGTTCACTCCGCCTCTACTTTGTCTCTCCTACTCTTTTGGTCCTTCTATAAACACTTACAAGAAGACCACTGCGGCGGCCCCCATCACGCTCAGGTAGGACACAGGTAAAGAGAAAAGATTGTATGTAAGGATGAAGAGAGGCCCACGGTACAACCCTTCCCTGGCCTCATGGTAGTAGCGAGTCCGGTGCGGAGCAACTGCGAAAAGAAAATGAGGTGAATTTCAAGTATATGATTCTCAACAGGCGATTAACAATAGCCTCTCCCACATGATGGAGACAGGGGTGCCAAACAAATTTCCTCAGCGGTGACTGGTTGACCATATTCATAAAAATCCGGTGCAAAAAGGCGATCTCCACGGAAAATTAGCCCTGTGGACAGCTGGGCTGTGAGAAGCGGTCATTTACACACACACACACACACACACACACACACACACACACACACACACACACACACACACACACACACACACACACACACACACACACACACACACACACACACACACACACACACACACACACACACACACACACACACACACACACACACACACACACCACACACACACACACACACACACACACACAGACACAGAAACAGACACAGAGAGACACACACACACACACACACACACACACACACACACACACACACACACACACACACACACACACAGACACACACACACACACACACACACACACACACACACACACACACACACACACACACACACACATACTAACTTTCTCTCTCTGTGTTTCTTTCTTTATGTATATGTATTGATTTAATAAAAAAATTGTACAAGGTAGAGCTCTTGCTACTTATGCACTATTTACACATTCCTAAGCAAATTTCAATCTAATATAATAATATTCATGTTCTCATATTGTCCTCATTCGGCCACTCGAGAGGGAGAAAGAAAGAGAGAAAGACAGAGAGAGAGAAAAGGGAAAGAGAGAGAAAGAAAAATATAAAAAATGTTATCTAATATAATCTAATCTAAGCCCTTAAGACATTACAGATGACTGCGACTATCCCCTGTGTATAGATAGTATGCACGTGACGCTATGATCACGTGACAAGCAATAACAAAGCGACTCTGGCCGTGGGGCTGGCTGAGGAACCCGGGGAAAAGCTGTACTTGCCAGAGAAATTTACCCCCTACCAAATACATTTATCAGTATAAATGATGCACTGTAATCTTCGGAAATGTTTGTTCCATAAGATTATCCATAGACCACTGTATACCTGGACTGCGCACGGAATATCGGCCTGTTGCACATGGGCTTGAACTTGCCCTGAAGTCGGAGGGCCGCTCGGATATATATATATATATATATATATATATATATATATATATATATATATATATATATATATATATATATATATATATATATATATATATATACGCATCATATAGACTGGTTTATCATTTAATATATAATATATTTATATATATATATATATATATATATATATATATATATATATATATATATATATATATATATATATAAAATACGCATCATATAGACTGGTTTATCAGTATATATGATATACTGTAATCTTCGTAAATGTGTGTTCTATAATAATATCATATAAAAAACAGTAAAACACGGTAAAGAAATGCCATTACGAGACTCTGAAGAAATATGCATGAACTTTAACTTTTCGCCATTTAAAACTTTGCGAGTTAACTTTTATCATGAAGGGTATCAATAGAAGCGCAATTTTATTAGCTTTTCATTGCTATATTTCGTTATCTGATAAATTAATTAAAACCATGCATAAACTGGCATTAAATAAATAAATAAAATCATCAATCGGGTAGTTTTCCCTATTGATGAGGTTATTTATTTAGTTAACGCTAATTTATACATGGTAATAATTCATTTATCAGAAAACGAAATATATAAGTAGATAAATAACATCATCAATCGGGGAAATTACCAAATTGGAAATTTTATTTATTTATTTAACGCTAATTTATGCATGCTTCTAATTAATTTATCAGATAACGAAATATAGCAATGGAAGGCTAATAAAATTCGCTTCTATTGATACCCTTCATGATAAAAGTTGACTCGCAAAGTTTTAAATGGCGAAGAGTTAAGTGAATATTAAGTTCATGCATATTTCTTCATAGTCGCGTAATGGCATTTCTTTAGCGTGTTTTACTGGGTTTTTTTTAATAATATTATAGAACAAACATTTACGAAGATTACAGTATATCATATATACTGATAAACCAGTCTATATGATAGTCCATAGACCACTATATCTCTTTGTCGGGCGCTCAGCAGGCCCCTATGCAGCCCCGCAATTCAAAACATTGTCGCGTGTGCAGTCCAGGTATACAGTGGTCTATGGATTATCACATAAAACTCGCTAAATAAATGGCATTATGAGACTGAAGAAATATGCAAAAACTTAAAATTCACTTAAACTCGTCGCCATTTAAAATTTTGTGAGACAGCTTACAACATGGACCATATCAATGGAAGCGAATTGTATTAGCTTTCCATTAATATATTTCATTCTTGTATAAATTAAATAGCACCAAGCATAAATTAGTGTTAACTAAATAAATAACATCAAACGGGATATGCTTACCCTCCTCGCTCAGCACTTGTGTGAACGAGGAGGCTCTCTCCGCTCTCTCACACCGCTCCTCTCACACACACAGTACAGCTCATTATTATTACTACTTATGCAGTGTTTAAGCTGTGTAATAAACTGCAGTGCGAATTGACTATTATTTATGAATTGTAGACATGGGTAGAGTGCTTATATATACTGTTGTAAATTCACGAGGTAGTGGCATATATCACTAGCGTAAGTATGGAAGATCGCCACCAAGCAGAGTCATGATTTCCTTTCATTTGTGCCCTGGTATGTTATATGGATCTATATTCCCTGTTTCCTTACATTTTTAAATGTAACGAGGAATATATCCAAAGTCCAACATCTGAAGGACATAGTTTGACCGATGAACACCATTAATCACTTTCCCAGCAATCAAAAAAAAGGTTAGTAAGCGTGAGTGCACCGCGTTTACAGGGGAGGTAATGCTCTTTGTTTACATCACCACACGGCAGCAAGACCCAGCCATGTGATTGGGGGCGGAGCTTCGTGACGTCAGTGCATACTATCTAGGGCCAGGACGCATATTTTCCAAGTATGGAACACACCATCCTGCACGTGAATATTTTTATTTTTCATTTTTTCACATTGGAGCCTATAGCGTCTGTAGACTACTTTTCTGTTTGAGGGCTTAGGTGGTTGGCCCTGCACATTGTGGAGGGTCGTGATTTCAGTCGCCCTCGGTCGTTGGTGACGCAGGCTGGATTTTTATAGTGACACCTGTGGTCTTAGGTGAAAATCCTGTTTTATGTGATGTTCGGATC
>JACEEZ010000860.1:205000-215000 GCA_016584305.1 Chionoecetes opilio | reverse complement strand
CGAAAACCCGGTGAATCAATTATTTTTTTTTTGCCCTGAATGAAAAAAAGAAAATTAAAAGAACGAAAGGTGGCTATCAAAGGAAAAAAGCAAGATTTAAAGGGGAAGAAAAAAAGGAGAATTAAAGAGTAGGGACAAAAGGGAGAAAAGGAGGAGGGAAAAGGAGCAGGGGAGAGTGGGAGAAGGAGGAAGATGAGAGAGAGAGGAGAGAGAAAAAAGGGAGAAAGAGAGAGAGAGAGAAAAGAGGTAAAGGGAGAGGAAAGAGAGAGGAGAGGGAGAGAGAGGAGAGATCGGAAGAGAGAATTGGGGAGAGAAGAAGAGGAAGAGAAAAAGATGGAAGAGAGAGGAGAGGGAGAGGAGGAGAGAGGGGAAGGAAGGAGAAGGAGGAGAGAGACGATGAGAGGGGGGGAGAGAGTAGCGAAAAAGGGCAGAGAAAAGGGGGGGGGGGGGGGGATTCTGAACGAAATGGCGAATTTTAATATTGAAAATGTTGACGAGATTGAACATTACGGGGAAACAGGATTTTTTTTTTTTTTTTTTTTTTTTTTTTTTTTTTTTTAATCACAAGGAATGGCCAAGGCCCAACAAAAATGAGTAACACAAAGCCCGTTAGTTGCCAGTCCCTATAAAAAGACGTAAGGAATAAAATAAAAACAGAGGGGTAGCCAATTTAGTTCGGGGTGTCTTTTCCCTTTTCTTTTGAAAAGTTTTAATCAGGGGAAAGTGGAAACATAGAAACAGGGGAAAAGAGTTCCAGAGTTTTTCCAGTGAAAGGATGAAAGAGTAAAGAAGAAATCTTGCTTAGGAAGATGGACAGAATAGGGGTTTAGGAGAGCGTATGAGGGATCCCCCCCAAAATGTGTGACGTACTCCAACATGGGCGGATAAGGCCCGTAGAGAGCAAGCAATTGGGAGGGATAAAAAAAAAAGGGCGCAGACCCACAGGACACCAACTTCTTAGAAGAATGAGAAATGTGAGATTTCCCGTTCAGATTTTTTAGTAAAGGGTAGTCCTAGAATTTTCATTGTAGAAGAAGGAGACAGTTGAGTGTATTTAAGAAGGGGGAAGTTTTCTGTACGTTTTGTCGATAGAAGGTGAAGAAATTTTGGGTTTTTTTTAGGCATGAACAAAACAAGGTTTTCTTTGCCCCCAATCAGAAATTATAGAAAAACAGGGAAGTTAGGCGTCGGGGACACTCTCCGTGAAACATTAGGAAAGAGTGTTCACTTGCATATGTAATAAAAAAACAGGCGAGAAAAAAACCCCCCTAAAATACGGTTCACGGTAGTACATTAGTGGATTTTCTCCAGTTCCCCATGGGAAAAACCAAAGCTTTGAATAGTCAATCATGTGTCTGGGGTCCTGTGTACACCCCGTCACGGGCACAGGTAACTCACACGACCCGAAATGGAAGGAGTCCGACCTGAACAAAAAGAATGAAAAAAAATGTCAAGGCTAGAAAGAACTAAGAAGAGAGGTGAGAAGTTTTCGTAGAGGGTTAGTCAGCTTTAGCCCAGGCAGGTTTCTTTTTTGCTTTTGGGGCCTTGAGGTATTCACCCCCGTGTACCTAGGGGATGGTTCTCAAGGGTGTTTTCCCCCCCGCTTTAGGATTTGCATGCTCCGATTATCCTAAAACCCTTTAACTGCTGCGCCATGAACGATTATGAAATCGGTTAATCAGTTAGCGAGAATTTTAAGGATTCTGTTCGAGTAGTATGAAAAACTTGGAAGGTGACGAAAATGAGAAAAAAAAAGTATAGTTGATTGACGATTTGCTAAAAGAACAAAATGAGAGTCTTAAAAATTTTGGGCACCAGCACTAAAACCGAAAGGAGGGGCCCAAAAAGTGCTTACCGGGTTTTCCATTGTATGATCATGATGCGGTGAATTCTTGGCGGGTGTGAGGATGGGGGATCACGAAGTAAGTATTGAGAGGATCAAGTCCCCCCGCCGGCCGCAAAGGGGCACAAAATGGTAGGGAAGGGGGAGTGGTTTAAGACGAGGGAAAAATAAAAGATCGGGGCCTACGTAAGCTGCGCGTGGCCTATGTAGTATCTCCGTCGCATTAGCCCTAGAGCCGGGTGGGTGACAACCCCCTACTCCAGGAACAGGGGAAATGTGAATCCGGGTCACCACAGTTACCTTCCCCAGGTTTTCCCAGGAACCATTAATCGACCAAACCCGAAAGAACCCCAATGCCCTGACATGGATTTGAACACGGGCCCCGCAAATTCGTAGCTAGGCGCGCCAGAACAACACAATTGAGGGTATAAATGGGAACTAGTCGGAGGATTTGATGAAAAAAAAAATGTGAGAAAACAGGATATGGGAGTGCAAACAAAAATGTATATAAAGGAGATGAGGAATCGAAAACACAGACTAAAAAGTTCATTCATCCAAAATAATGAGCGCAAAAAAATTATGTTATCATGCTACATCACATATATTTTCGGTTTTCTGGGGTGTAGTGACTGTGCGCAAAGCTACGACATATGCGGGCCCTGGTTGCGAATTCCGGGGTCAGGCACGTCCGGCAGACAGCGCAAACGGCTATTCATAATTCTTCCGGGGTTGGCGATGTAAATGGGGTAAATGGAGAAACCTGGGTAAGGTAACTGTCTCCCGTAACCAGGATGCCCTGTGTCCGGGGAGCGGGTTGTCAACCACCAAGGCTCACGGGCTAATGCAACGGAGATGAGCTACCGCGGCCCCGAGCAGTTTTCTATTTTCTCCCTCTAGGCGGATGCCCCCATTTACATACTATAATATTTCAGACAGTTATGTAATGCACCGACAAATTACGCACTGCTTTCCTGCGGCTTATACATGAATGCGAAAGCATTCGTATCCGCTAATATCAGGAGTTTTTAAACAATCATTCAATCAATTCAGCTGGGTGCATACGCCGGGTGGCGCGTCGCCTCAGCCCACCCTACGAACGCCATACCGGGGGTCACAACGCGCGAGTTCCCATGCAGGCTCCCTTTCCCATACCAAGCAGCTCTCGACAAGAAACATCAACTTGCCCACCACGAGCTTTTGGACGCCCCTTAGCCTCCTCCACGCCGGATTGTCTCTTACAGATACAACTCGATGGAAGGATCGGTTTCAGGGTAGCGTGCCACATGCCCATTATAGACGAAGTGGCCACTGCACGGACTATCAGGTAATAGGCCTCGATTCAGTCTCACGGTTGCAATCGATGATTTGACCGAATATTACCAGCGATACCCATGATTCTGACGAAGACACTATTACCAAAGCATTTTGATCGTCTCTTCAAGTCACTATTAGTGTCCATGTCTCACAACCATAGAGTAAGACAGGATCACAAGCCGACTTGAAG
This sequence comes from Chionoecetes opilio, assembly GCA_016584305.1. Lineage (NCBI taxonomy): Eukaryota > Metazoa > Arthropoda > Malacostraca > Decapoda > Majidae > Chionoecetes > Chionoecetes opilio. The sequence continues at coordinate 211,653 of JACEEZ010000860.1, read as the reverse complement.
ATCCGGATCCTTGACCTCCTGCCACAGGTACCGACCAACAGCAAATACTCCCGCTGAGCGAGTCCATAACACTGTGGGCTATGCCCAATCCGCGTAAGGCTTCTGACTGACCCGCGGTCATTATGGAATGCGCTACAAAGGTTAGTAAAATTCCAAGAGCTCATGTCCTTCGCCACACGCATGAACAGACTGTACTGCTTCATCTAGGTAAGTCTCCAAACACTGGACTTGGCTTGAGCCAGGAGACCTCAAGTCCCAAAGCTTGCCTACCGGCGCGCCTCGAGGCCATCACCAGGACCTCCAGCGGATCAGGCAAGATACTGCATCATCGGCAAAAACAAGATCAGTGATCTTGGTGTTGCCGAACGGATGCTCCCCAATTCACTTTGATCACAACCTTGGTCCAATACCCAGTCCATAAAAAGCGTTGAAAAGTGATGGGGCAAGGACGCAACCTTGCCTCACTCCTGTATTCACAGGAAAGAGCTGGATACACCTGCCCCACACTTCACAGCACTCTCGTCCCAGAATACAGACCAGTTATTCAAACCAATAGTCCTTGCAGGAAATCCCCGAAGTCGCAGAAGATCCGAGTGACTCACGATGCACTGGAGTCAAACGCCTTCTTAAGATCAAATATAGGATCGCAAGCATCCCCGGTCGAAACTCCACGTCGGCGTTCCACCAGGAACGAAGCGCCTTAGGATAACGGTTCGTTGTTGACTTACCAGGCGTGAACCTAGACTGCTGAGGTCTCTGATGCTTCAACCAGATGGACTGCGAAATTAGTGTCAGCAATAGATGGGCAAGCACCTGCCTGGTACGCTGAGCAGTGTAATACCGCGGTAATGCTTGCAGTCCTGAGGTCCCTTTCCCTTTACAGATAGGGACGACCAGGCCATTTTTCCAGTCAGGAGGAATTTGGTACAGGACACGGCTAGTAAGGACAGCATGCAACCCGCGGATCCATGCCTCACCCCCAGCTTTGAGGAGCTCCGCACTGTTATACAACACACCAGCTGCCTTTCAACCTTCAAAGTGCTACAGCATCTCTGACCTTCGATACTACGAGCTATATGAGTGTAGACTCTATTGCGTGTGATGAGCGGAATAGCGCCTCGTGAAGGTCTGTCCTGTACAAATTGCTGCAGCGCAGTGTAGTGGTCTTAACTATTCCACATTTACCGAACCCCTTCTGAACCTCACCGTTCCCTTTGGTGTTTTTTTCCTTCTTCGTTTGAATCTCGCACTGCGACCAGTGGGGGCTCCACAGTGAACAACTGCCCAAAGACTCATCCCATAACGAAGGCCATCTCCGGCACATCCCATGGCCGGACACGAGGCGCCCATATGCTGTCGAATAAATAGCACTGCCCGAGAAGGCGACTGGAACGGAGCCTCTCTTCAGGGCTCGGTAGGCGAGTGTGGTTCTGAGGCATAGCGTGCAAAATGACCTCGAAATCCTCAAGTCTTAGACTCCTCTGGACATACCTCTCCTTGCTCTCCTCACCTAGGAGGGTTCTAGTCCCGGCGTGACAGAGCATGTGATGGTCACGTTCCCAGCAGCCTGGCCAGCGGACCTCTCCTCGGATTTCTCTCCAGCGTCTAAGTCGAGACAAAACCACGCCTTGATCCTCGGGCGCTCCCCAATACACTCCTTTGGCAGCCTTAGAGTTCAAGTTTTTTTTGAGACCCACAGTCTACGGAGGATCCCGAGAGCCCACCCGCAGCCAATCCAACCGATTTGAGACTGCCACCGCATTAATCATGAGATATGTCAAGTCCTTCAAGTTTCTCAAGATGAAACACATTATGGTTACCTCTTGAGATCTTCTGGGACTTGACATGAAGTTAAGTGTAAGCAACAACAAGTCCTGTGGATCTGTTCCAAAGAACTCAGCACTCCGGTAAACCCTGCAGTTTGGAGGATCCTCCAACGCGTACTAACGAGGATCGCTTGCTGGTCGATGACTCCTTAGCTACCCCTACGGCATTACTAAAACCATAGTCCAGCGGTCCAGCTCTGGATCTGATACCAAGAACCTGCAATTCTCACCTTCTGGACATTGACCAAAGTTCAGAAGGCAGAGAACTGTGGTGTTTCTGGTACCGGAGCATGGGGGACCAACACCATAAAAAAAAACTCGTTAGCCATCTCTCACGGGCCAGTTAGTAGCCATTGGAAGTCGCCCAAGACAATGAGTGTGCCGAGGGCAGGGACACTGGTTCTAATACAGAGTCGAGTTTGGGTAGAACATCTCCTTCTCTTCAGTTTTACGCATCTCGAGGAGAGTACACTGCAACAAGAGACATGAAACACCAGAGTGGTTTCATCCTCACCCGCATTATACGCTCATCAACCGGAGTAACCTCAACTCACGACGGCTGTAGTTTGCTGGAGATGCCCTATAGACTTACTCCCCGTACACGGTGACCAGTGCTCATGCCGGACAGGTAGTAGGTGTAACCCCACGGTAGTCTCGCCACTGCTCAGGCCTCCTCGCTCAGAGAGTCCCCATATATCCACACTCAGCCTACCTGAGCTCGCCAAGATAAGGAGTCGAGATCGTCTGAGAGCCTCCAGACGTTCCACGAGCCCCCGAAGAAACCTCCGCAGGTTGATCCCAGGAGTGATTCGACGGGCAGGCGCAGCATCGCACAGCACCGCGCCAACCCCATAAGAAAAGAGCTGGGCTAGGGGCCCTAACCACTTTGATTTAGAGTGCGGGATTCCCGAGGGCTTTGCCCCGCACTCGTCATAGGCAGACCCATCCCTGCGTCGGCATAGGAGGGGTTTGCAGGTCGGGCCCCCCGGCAAAACCGGGTCGGGGGGGCGTGATTACCGCGCCCCCGGCCTCTACCTTATTAGTTTTAACAAGGAGACCCATAATGATTTATAACAGCACAAGATAAAATATTGACTCCGCACTCGTATTTTGTACATTTTGATAATTTAAATTGATAAAATTAATGTGTAATATATATATATATAAAATTTATATAATATATATATATATATTATATATATATATTATATATATTATATATATATATATATATATATTTTAAAATATATATATATATAAAATATATATATATATATATATATATAATATAGTATAATATATATATATATATATATATATATAATTTTAATATATACGTATACACATTATGGGACAAAGATGTTTGTTTTGTAAGAGAAAGATACTTAAGAAGACGACAACTGTGGATCGAAAGACTGTTTGGATAGTTAGACAGAGGCAGACAGACAGATCGTAGCCACTACAAGATACATATTGTACCAGGTTATGGTTGTCAATAATATTACGTTACAATTATATTACGTCAATAAACGATTTTTGGCTTTGTTACCTGAGCAGTCTTGTATGTTATAAGAAACTTTCTGGAAATAAGTTACTTTTATGGCGTGTGAGTGAGCTTTGAGGAAGCTATGAATAATGGAGAAACATTCCTTAAAGGTAGGGTCCCCTATACAGAGGGTAGATGGTAGGTGCAAGGACAATCAATCAATCATTGGGGGCATACGCCAGGGGGCGCGTCGCCTCGCCCACCCTACGACGCCACTCACAGGAGACACCATGCGCGAGTTCCGATGCAGATTCCCTTCCCATACCAAACAACTCTCGGCTGGAAATATCAACTTGTCCCAGCCACGGGCCTTAAGGGCGAGCCATTGACCTTCTCCATGCCGGATTATCACAGAAACAAGCCGGTGGGAAGGATTGGTTTCAGGGTAGCGTGCCACATGCCCATATAGGTGAGGTTGGCGCTGACAGACTATACAGGTAATAGGCCTCGCTCGATTCAGTCTCACAATGCAATCGCTGACACGTAAGCATCCCAGCTATACGCTATTTAGTGTCAATGTCTCACATCCATAGAGTAAAACAGAGATCACAAACGAATTGAAGATCCGGATCTTCGTTTTTCTGCACAGGTACCGACAGCGCCAAATACACGTGCTGAGCGATTCCATAACACCATGGGCAATGCCAATCCGCCGTAAGACTTCTTGACGTGACACACCGTCATTCTGGATTGCGCTACAAAGGTATGTAAAACTTTCCAAGATCTCAATGTCTTCGCCGCACACATGAATAAACTGTACTGTTTCATCTAGTAAGCCTCCAAACACCTGGACCTTGGTCTTAAGCCAGGAGACCTCAAGTCCCACAGGATTTGTCTCCTCGTGCAGCGCCTCGAGAGCCATCACCAGGACCTCCAGCGATTCAGCAAAGATTACTGCATAATCGGCAAAAACAAGATCAGTGATCTTGGTATTGCCGAGGGATGCTCCACAATCACTTTGATCTGCAACTTTGCCCAATACCCAGTTCAAAGAAGTGTTGAAAAGGGATGGGGTAAGGACGCACCCTTGCCTCACTCCTTTATCCACAGAAAAAAAGCTGAATACACCTCCCCCACACTTCACAGCACTCCCAGTCCCAGAGTACAGGCCATCATCAGACTAATAGTCCAATCCCGCGAAGTCACAGAAGATCCCAAAGTGACTCATGATGCATTGAGTCAAACGCCTTTTTGAGATCAACATAGGCTGCAAGCATCCCCTGTCGGATGATACGGATGGATGATACGGTCCGTTGTTGACTTACCAAACGTGAACCCAGACTGCTGAGGTATCTGATGCTTCAGCAGATGACAGCGGATCCGTGTCAACAATAGATGGGCAAGCACCTTGCGTGTCACGCTGAGCAGTGTTATACCGCGTTAATTGTTGCAGTCCTGACGGTCCCCTTTCTCTTTCCAGATAGCGACGACCAGCCCTCTTTTCCAGTCAGGAGGAATGGTACCTGATTGTAACACGGCAGTCAAGACAACATGCAACCCGCGGATCATGGCCTAACCCTCAACTTTGAACAGCTCCACACTGATATTACAAACACCAGCTGCCTTTCCACCCCTCAACTTTGCTACAACCTCTCTGACTTCGTCAAGAGAGGGTACGATATCGTCCGTAATCCAGTGGTGTGAAGCTGCCCAATTTGTGGGTCCACCGTGAACAACTGCCCAAAGTACTCAGCCCAACGGGCCATCTGCCCATCCATGTCCGACACGAGGCGCCCATCTGCTGCTCGGATAGCACTTGCCCGAGATGGAAACTTGGAGCGGAGCTTCTTCGGGGCTCGGTAGGCGAGTCGGAGGAACATTAGCGTTCAAATGGGCCTCGACCTCCTTAGCGAGACTTCTGACATACCTCTCCTTGTCTCTCCCCAGGAGAGTTATAGTCCTGCATGATAGAGCACTATACTGATCCTGTTCCCAGCAAGCCTGGGAGCGCGACTCTCTTCGATATTCTCCAGCGTCTCCGTCGAGACAAAACCACGCCTTGTCCTCGGGCGCTCCCCAATACACTCCTTGGCAGCCTGAAGAGTTTCATGTTTGAAGACATTTCTAAGTTCTACAGGGTTATCTAGGGCACCGAGCACATTAAACCGATTTGAGACTGCCACTGCATACTCATAAGCACATGTCAAGTCCTTCAGCTTATCAAGATGAAAGAAGTATGGTTACCTCTTGAGATTCTTCTGGACTTGACATGAACTTAAGTGTAGCAACAAGAAGTCTGTGATCAGTTGCAAAGAACTCAGCAACCCGGTAAACCCTGCAGGTGTGGAGGATCCTTCAACGAGTGCTAACAATGATGTGGTCGATCTCCTTACCCCGGCCTTACCACTCCAGCATTAATATACCATGTCCAGCGGTGCAGCTCTGGTCTCTGATACCAAGAACCTGCAATGAGGAGAATTCTGAAAAGCTAACTCCGCCAGATGCCTCTCGCGCTCTCAGTTCTTCTGTCCTTTAAGCCTGAATTATATATCTATCATTTCCCGTAAATTCTCTGTGTTCCTTCGTTGCATATCAGAATTACACTCCAATATAATAACTGATACAGTTCTCAATAAAAATGTAGTTTATCATTTTCTTTTTCTGTGCAGGATAAGAATATTAGCAAAGCAAAGAGTACTTGAAAACTCTCACCTTTAAAAATCGTCTTTTCATGAAAACACTCCAAGTTCAAGCAGAATGAGGCTACCGGAAATTTCTACTAGTATTTAAGCATTCGCTGAGTACCTGTTTTGGGTGTGTCTGTCTCTCTTCGACGAAAATATAACCAAGAAGTAATTTAACTGCTTAGCACCTCAGCGACAGTTTTATATCGAAGACAGTTAAAACTTTTGTTTACTAAAAACAAGCGGGAGTGCCGCCGCCACGTTCTCTCCCCTCCACCTTAATCCCCTTCCCTCTGATCACCCTATGTCCTCTGGTTTATCCTATGTCAACAGGTTTATCTGTTGGAGGAAGAAGACTATATCAGTCAGTGCGAAACAGGGAGTCTTAATTTATAAACAATCAAAAGACAAGGAGTTCGGTAGAGGGAGAGTTGACGTTTGGAGAAACATGGGTTGTGTGTTTTCTGGAGGACAAGGCAAGAAGAAGAAGAAACAAAATCGTAATTTTGAATCAGGATATGGGGGTAAATAAGAAAATGTTTTCGAAGGCAGAGAACTTGAAGCTCAGACAGAGCACGAAATAAGGAGACGAAAGTCTCCGGTATGTGGGAAACGGTATGTGGGAACGGATGCCGCGAATATGTTAGTAGAGGACAG
>JACEEZ010000860.1:175000-200000 GCA_016584305.1 Chionoecetes opilio | reverse complement strand
GATCGATGTGACACAGGAAAGAGAGGGGTGGGTCGATTGCATATACCTGGACCTAAAGAAGGCATTTGACAAGGTACCTCACAAGAGACTGCTCTGGAAGCTAGAACATGTAGGAGGATTGAAGGGTAGTTTGCTGAAGTGGATGGAAGACTTTTTGAGCAACAGAGAGATGAGAACAGTAATAAAAGATAAGAAGTCAGAATGGTGCAGTGTGATAGGCGGAGTTCCTCAAGGATTCAGTATTGGCCCCAGTGATGTTCTTTGTCTATGTAAATGATATGACAGAGGGATTGAACAGTTATATGAGTTTATTCGCTGATGATGCTAAATTACTAAGAAAAATAGAAAGTATAGAGGACTGTGAGCATTTACAAAAGTATCTAGATAAGATTTTCAGATGGAGTCAACTATGGGAAATGGAGTTTAATGCTAAAAAGTGTAAAGTGATGGAAATGGGCAGTAGCAAAAAGAGACAGAGAGGAAAGTATTCGATGGGAAATGAATGGATAATCAAAACAAAAGTCGAAAAAGATATGGGAGTATGGATTACGGACAATTTGTCACCTGAGAAGCATATAAACAAGATCACAGGAGAAACATATCAGTTGCTGAAGAATATAAGAATGGCATTCAAATATCTGGATGCAGAGATGATTAAGAAATTGATAACATCTTTGATTCGACCAAGGTTGGAATATGCAGCAGTGATTTGGTCACCACATAAAAAGAAGGATATAAGGAAGATTGAGAGAATACAAAGAGCAGCCACAAAAATGGCTCCAAGCCTGAGAGATTTACCATATGAGGAAAGACTTTCAATACTGAAACTCCCAACTCTTGAGAAAAGAAGAGAAAGGGGAGATTTTATAGCAGTGCATAGAGCATCAATGGGTCTGAAAAATATTGATAGAGAAGATCTGTTTGTGTGGGACGATAGAAGTACAAGAGGTCATGAGAAGAAATTGAAAAAGACAACATGCAAGAGGGATATAAAAAAATACAGCTTCCCGTATAAAAACATAGAAGCCTGGAATAACCTTGATGCAAAAGTGATTAATGCAAGAAGTATTCAGGACTTCAAAGGCAAGCTGGATAATAGTAGATTTGGAGACGGGACAATACGAGCATAGCTCTTTTCCTATATGTTACAACTAGGTCAATACAACTAGGTAAATACACACACACACACACACACCTTGGCGCTGAGGGAGAGCTTGGCGGCATACTGGAGTGTCTGCTTTGCGGTGAGGCCCTCTAGTAGCTGTGTCTTGTGGGTGACGTAGCTACAGGAGTCCTGAAAGAGCCTCAAGGACATGGGCACGTGGTTCAGCAGGATTTGGCCTCGCGTGGGACCTTGGGCGCGGCGCGATATCACTTCCAACAGGGCTCGTTTGCCGCTGCCTGTGAATGCACGAAGGGCTTGTGATTTGTTCGGCCGTGTTATCACCAGATTTTATTTTTGGGTTGGGGTTAAAGGACCTGGGGATACTGAAATTATTATCCTTATATTATCCTATAAAAGAAAAGTTTTTTTCATTGCTTTCCGCAATTTTGGTATAAAGTCCTGTCATTAACGTTTTGCTGTCGTTAACGTTTGTCTTGAGAGGCAAGTCAGTTAAGGAGAAAGGTTGAGAACAAAAAGGCAGTGATGGCGCCTTACCCTTTGAGCCAAGAATTGCCATCAGCTCCCCACCATACACCTCGAGGGTGACATCTTTTAGAATCACCCCCGTCGGAATGTTGCCCACCAGCTTCTGCACACAGGACCCAGGCTCCACCTGCGTCAGGAGGGACGTCGTGAAGAGAGAGAGAGAGAGAGAGAGAGAGAGAGAGAGAGAGAGAGAGAGAGAGAGAGAGAGAGAGAGGAGAGGCGAGAGAGGAGAGGAGAGAGACGGGAGAGAGAGAGATAGAGCCGAGAGAGAGAGGAGAGAGAGAGAATCGAGAGAACGAAAGAGGAGGAGAGAGTGGTGTGAAGAGAGAGCGAGAGAGAGAAGAGAGAAGATGAGAGAGAAATCGAATTGTTATAATCAATTAAAAGTAGGGAGTTACGTTGGTGTTAATAGAGCGAAGCTGTCCACACTAGATTTATCAGCTATGAGCAGAAAATCAATGAATATTCACACAAAAGAAAATGTATCTGATTGATTATAATGATAACAATGATAGATATTAATAATAGTAATCATGTTATCGGTAGTGATACTGATATAATGTAATTATTATTGTTTTTAATATTATCATTTATATTGTTGGTTTATTATCAGTAATTATTATCATTATCATCATTGCTGTCGTTATTATGATCATGGCTATTATTATTATTATTATTGTTATTATTATTTTCATCATTAACAATATAAATAGTAATAGTACTAGTAGTAGTAGTAGTAGTAGTGACTGAAGCGCATTTACTCACTGGTCCCGTGTGGAAGACGCTGATCAGCTCCAAGATAAACTCGCTGTTCATCATTTCGAGATCACCTGATGGAGACACAACAAGTCATATCTGCAACATCCATACTTTACCTCTCTTGCTCAACCACAGATTCATCCATATGCCACTATCTTCCATTCCCACATTCTCTCTCTCTCTCTCTCTCTCTCTCTCTCTCTCTCTCTCTCTCTCTCTCTCTCTCTCTCTCTCTCTCTCTCTCTCTCTCTCTCTCTCTCTCTCTCTCTCTCTCTCTCTCTCTCTCTCTCTCTCTCTCTCTCTCTCTCTCTCTCTTTTAAACACCCTCCTTCTCCTACTCCTTCACCACCCCTTTCCCACCCACCCAGACTGACAACGCCCCTTCTTCCCTCCTGCCCTCCCCTCCTTCTACCAGGAACAGTTAGCGTTCCAGCGGCAAACAAATACACACTAACTGGCATCACAGCTAGAGGTGCCACCTGTTGCTTTGCCTCTGTTGTGGTCGCGTTTACTTGACCACAGCCAACACAACGCAGACGATAAGCACTATTTCTATGCTCGTACATTTTTGCTATTTAGAACACAAACACTATCTTATGCACTATGTTGTATTTTCTGCATCAGTGGAGCTTTTCGTACATTTTCCATGGATGAATTTGTGGAAATCATGAAGTTTGTGGAAGTGTTGAATAGTAATTGGTGATTTGTTTGGAATCGCGGCACAGACCTTTGTCACAAGTTTATTAGTGTACAGAGCGAGTACCTACAAATCTGTTTCCCTCACTTCCATTACTTAGCATCGCACTCCGCCACTTCCCGTTACAGTCTAATGCGCCTCCACACCGCATTTTCTTTAAAACACAGCCGCACCCATGTTCTTACCTTGGTTTTTGTGTTGCTGATTATTCATTGACACCTCGCCATGAACAGAGCAGGTGCGGCGGCTTTTTTATATGGTTTGTTCCTTCAGAGCAGCGTTACGGGGCGCCAGACTTACCTCGCTGGCGACCACGGTGGTGCTGTTCTTCGCGAGTCCGCGTGCACTTCATTCCTGCTCTGGGTCGTCAAACTCTTACGTCATTAGTATTCTGTGTTGTGATTGGTGGAAGACTGTGTCGTCATCGTGTGTGTGTGATCCTATTGGTCTTTTGCTGTGACGTAGTTTGTTTAGAGAGGGTGTCATTGGTTAACTCATGACGTCACGGCCTTTTAAAGAATATGATTGGACATGACTGCACAGGTAGCCTCCGTAAGTCAGAATATACGCGACTGACAGTACGATATCAAACAGCTAAATACTCATCATGCACCTTCAATCATTCTTTTGTATCACAAGAACAATGAAATAAGAGGCTTAAGCGTTTTTTTCAAGCTGGTCATGTAATGCTTTAAGAATTATCTAACAAGAGAGCAGAATAATAAAACCGCTAAAATAACAGCTTCGCTAAAAGGGTGTGATGGTGTGCGGGTCTCCGAGTAGTGATTCCAACGCTCACTCGAGAGGAAGCAGTGAGTACAGCGCGGCTTTTCGTTCTACTTGGCCTGTGTGGCGTTGGTGAGTCATGCGAGCGTCGGAGTGTTAGTGCAGTGCAGTGCCCCGTGAAGGGTAGTGAGGTGCACTCTGAGGGATCAAAAAGTGAACACAAAACAAGAGGATTATTGTTTTTTCCCATAGGAGATCTGCAAAAATTTAGGGACGCCACCACTACTGCCGCCTCCGCCACTCCCCCGGACCGCAAGGTAAGGCTTGTGTCCCGGTGGTAATGAACGGCCAGGAATTCTTTGACGCAAGGCAGGGTAGGGGAGGGAGAGAAGGGTCAGTGGATACAGGTGCGAAATTCAAGTGTTCTTTTGCAGGTGTGTATATGTATTGTATGCATGCTATTTTGTTATTCTCGGTATCATAGAGAAAATCTGGTATGTTTGTGTATTGAAAGATTTCGATATATTTTTGACGTAAAAATTCATAAGAAAAGGAAGGAGTATAACAGGAAGTATGGTGGTGTGTTGGTTGCCGCCTTGGTTGCTGTGGTATGTAGGCCTAAGCACACACGCACACACACACACACACACACACACACACACACACACACACACACACACACACACACTGGATGGATTACTGAAAGGTGGAGAAGTTTTATGATTTGCGTGATACCGAGAGATCGGTCAGGTCATAGGAAAAGGTTAAAGTTAATGCTAACAGTCTTGTGTGTATGTGTGTGTGTTTGTTTGTTTGTTTGTGTGTGTGTGTGCGTGTGTGTATGTGTATATGTGTGTGTGTTGATGAGTGGGGTAAGGTAACATAAGCAGATAACGTCATTTGTTCTTTTTTTCGAATGGAAAGGCGTAGGTAAGGTTAGCCTAAAAAGCTATGATGTAATATGTATTGTAAGAAAAGATATTTTCTAGCAGCTAAAGAATAAGGGGGAGAGGGGGTCATAGGGCAGCCTGCAATAAGATATAAGTTGGAGCAGAAGACAATAAAGACCATGTAGGAAGCTCATACAAATGTTTGGGTCGTCAATAAGTCATCGAGGAGAAATTAAAGGTCATGACAAAGACTTGGAGATTTAAGGAAGTTGACGTCACTACTCATGACCTCATATCCTGTGCCGCATGCCTCCTCCAAACCAGCGTAACCCTGTCAATGCCGCCGTCGGTACACTCACCCTGTCACACACACCACTACCACCAGGAAATAGTTTCACAATATTAAGTGTTCCTCAAGGGGAGTAGAAGAAACAAGACTGTATTGTTGTGAACGAACCCTTTGGAGACTGCCTCCTGAACCAAAGCTAAATTCAATTCATTTCATTGTTTTTAGTAAATTTTTTTGTTTTGTTATACCTGAAGAGTTTTAGAGCATACTTCTTCCGTCAAATATATGAATAACATATTATTGTGGTTTATATCTTGTGAAACATTCTGTAGTACAAAACAAATATAGTGCAACCGGCATATGATTGGTAATGATTTAACTTTAACTCAATATTGTCGCCGTAACCTTCAAATGATTTTGACACATTCATTCTTGTGTATTGTATTGAGTTGGTTCACCTCCACCTTCCTCGTGGTCGGTGAAGTGAGACGAACAAATACTTGCATCAGGTGGGAAAAAGTCATGAGCAATGCCAACAATATTTATCTTACTCAATGGACGCATAGCTGCCCCGTTGCACTGTCCATGAGAGATAAAAGTATAAAAGAAGGAGGGAGTGGACACAAAAGTGATGCGAAGATGAAAAAAAAAGTTTGGAATTTATAACGTGGATTAGGGTGAGTGAAGCTAAGCGGAATTAAAGGGAGAGGAAATAAGAATGAAGACGAGTCATGAGTGGGTCGGATAAACTGGTTGGCCAAGGTGTTCATAGGCTGTGTCTGTGTGTGTATGTGTGCGTGTGTGTGTGTGTGTGTAGGGTTGAAGTTACAGCCCTTCCCACCCTTTCTCTCCCCCATCTCGCCCAATCCCATCACCCATCATCCACCTCGTGGCGTGACGAGGGCGGTCAACCCTCACTAACCCAAACACTCACACTTGCTTGCCAAACAACAGTGTGCAGAAGGGAAATAAAGGTTAGAGAGAGAGAGAGAGAGAGAGAGAGAGAGAGAGAGAGAGAGAGAGAGAGAGAGAGAGAGAGAGAGAGAGAGAGAGAGAGTCTAGTACCTGAAAGTGAATGTTGTAATCTTTTTCTCCCCTTCTTTACCTCTTTTTCCGTTTTCTAAGTGAGTGATGGAGTTCCTTGGCTAAGACGCACTTACATACAGTAATTTTACTGATGTTTGCAGTAATATTAGTAGAAGTAGTAGCAGTTGTAGTAACAGGAGACAGTACGTTGAATCATACTTCGTCGCAGTCATTGCTGTACTATCACAGTAGTAATAGGAATAGTAGTTGTAGTAGAAGTAGAAGGAAAGTAGTTGTAGTATCATGACTAAGAAGAGCTAAACAATCTATCGGGAACACACTCGCGCGCGCTCTCTCTCTCTCTCTCTCTCTCTCTCTCTCTCTCTCTCTCTCTCTCTCTCTCTCTCTCTCTCTCTCTCTCTCTCTCTCTCTCTCTCTCACATTAAGTCCATATCTCCTATAATTTGAGACAAGAAAGTAAATTTCATATGAAAGATATTAGTGATTTATTTCCTTATCACTTGTTGTTATTTTAGGTAGCATTTTTTACAGATTTTTCTATATTCAAGAAGTACGAGTATACTGTGGTTCTTTTCTCAATTAATACAGTATAATAATTACATTTTATATTCCTAGTTAAAGTCTTTCGCTAACATTTTTATCTACATTTTTTTCTCCTTATCTACTCGCTGTTACTCGTTGAATTTTAGTTTGATCTTTTTTATGATTTTTGTCAAGTACACTCATTGTACTCATTGTACATTGAGGACCCTGTAGAACTGTGGGATACCTTGAAACGTGAAACTCTACAGGCTGCCAAGGAGTGTATTGGGGAGCGCCCGAGGTCATGGCGTGGTTTTGTCTCGACGGAGACGCTGGAGAAAATCGAGGAGAGTCGCGCTGCCAGGCTGGCTGGTAACCAGGATCAGCACAGGGCTCTGTCACGCCGGACTAGAACCCTCCTAGGGAGAGACAAGGAGAGGTATGTCAAGAGTCTCGCTGAGGATGTCGAGGGTCATTTGAAAGCTAATGACCTCTGACCCACCTACCGAGCCCTGAAGAAGCTCCGTTCCAAGTCTCCATCTCGGGCGAGTGCTATTCGAGCAGCAGATGCATGGATGGGCAGATAACTCGTTGGGTTGAGTACTTTGGGCAGTTGTTCACGGTGGACCCTCCAATTGAGCAGCGTCACACCACTGGGTTACAGGCAGTGGATGCCGATCCTCCCATTGACGAAACTGCACCCTCTCTTGACGAAATCAGAGAGGCTGTCGCAAAGTTGAGGGGTGGAAAGGCAGCTGGTGTTTGTAATATAAGTGAGGAGCTCCTCAAAGCTAGGGGTGAGGCTATGATCCGCGGGTTGCATGCTGTCCTGACTGCCATGTGGCAATCAGGTACCATTCCTCCTGACTGGAAAAAGGGGCTGGCTCGAAAACAAGCCCGACATATATTGCCGCTACATCGATGATATTTTCATCAAAACGGAGAGTCACTACGAAGCAGAACAGCTGAAGCTCTGCCTACAAGATACTTCAGGCCTCACATTCACCATAGAAAGCAGCTCAGACAAATCAATGCCGTTTCTAGACGTCCTCGTAACGCAACAAGAAGAATCATTCAACACAAATGTCTACGTGAAGCCAACGAATCCCGGACACTGCCTCAACGGAGTGTAATGGTGTTATGTTAAATGTTGATATTCTGGCAACCGCCGTCTGCGCTTGGCGCCAGCCTTCAATTATATCTTCTCCCGACTACAGTAAGATAAAGAAGACTGCTGTTTTCCGTGACTATTAGTTTGATGGTATATGTGTACACATAATTATGCATTGCTACTACCAAACAAAGATCCGTCCTTGCCGTTGGCTCAAATGAAACTGTTTATTTTGTAATATATATTGAAATGACAGATTACTGACTCGACTAGATATATGACATCTCATTTAGATGTGTTATTCCCTATCCATTAAACAATGACTATTTTACATGCATAGCTATATGAAGGATAAGTTCATACATATGAGTGATTTCTTAAAGTAATCGTCCAGACCATTTCATCATTCATGATTTAATGCAATCAAATTATAGCCATTACCGAGTAAATCAACACTATGTTGTCACTTTTTGCATCCAGTCAGCCGTTTTTAAATAATCCCCAATCAAATTCTGCAAATTCCCCGAGCTTCCAAAACACCCCTCAAGACTTGCAGACGATGCGCCACGGCTCGGTGACGTCACTTTAGTTGGTCTCTTCTCCCCGCTCTAATCCAGAAGCACGTAAACACAAGAGATAAATATAGTACTTGAAGATTTTTGGGTGTTTCTGATAGATTCTTTTTGCGATATGCCATATGCATGCATCATTTATGGGTGCAGCAAGACAGCTGTGCCTTTCCAGAGAAGTTTGCACAACTTTCCGACTGATACGACAACGTTGAATGTGTGGAAGAGATTTCTGCGGCCGTAGCCACACACCATAGCGTAGCCTTGTATGGCAGTCTGCATCACAAACCAGTCAACAACACTCCCTTGTCTGTCATGTCACACTGTCTACATCACCCCCCCACCCACCCACACATCCCGTAGCCACACACAATAGCGTAGCCTTGTATGGCAGTCTGCATCACAAACCAGTCAACAACACTCCCTTGGCTGTCATGTCACACTGTCTACATCACCCCCCACCCACCCACACATCCCGTAGCCACACACAATAGCGTAGCCTTGTATGGTAGTCTGCATCACAAACCAGTCAACAACACTCCCTTGGCTGCCATGTCACACTGTCTACATCACCCACCCACACATCCCGTAGCCACACACAATAATGTAGCCTTGTATGGCAGTCTGCATCACAAACCAGTCAACAACACTCCCTTGGCTGTCATGTCACACTGTCTACATCACCCCCCCACCCACCCACACATCCCGTAGCCACACACAATAGTGTAGCCTTGTATGGCAGTCTGCATCACAAACCAGTCAACAACACTCCCTTGGCTGTCACACTGTCTGCCTTCCCGCCCGCACATTTTCCAACTCTATGCTATAGTTAATGCTAGTATGTGGTTTCCGAGTAATGACGTGTGGCTGTAGCTCCGAAACTAACCATAGGATTTTCTCGAAAGTACCTTCATTGCTATTCCCACACATACATTATGGTTTCCCTTACTTACCAATCCATGTTTTGGAGAAGTGCCAGGTCCTCCTGTTGATCCTCAGAGGTTCCGCTAACACCTGTTCGTCCGCCCCGTTTTCTGTTTCAAACATATAGGGTTGGGCTCCCATCACAATCTGAGGTTCGTTTTCCTCATATACGCGAGCAGCGACATTTATTTCGGTCTCAGATTGAGCATCGTACTCCAGATCTGTAACACCAACAGATTCACTGTCTGACACCGAAGTACAATAAACTCATCATCACATTTGCCGACAGGTGTCACACAGGCAGACGACTGTTGTTTACATTTGAGCACCTATTGTGACGTCATCAATAATATTCGTAGCCCTGTTGGAGGGAAGAAAGTTTTTTCGCGCGCTTTTTACAAAAGTCGTGTTTTTACGGAAATAAGGCCTAGAAATCAATTAGTTTTGGTGGATTAGGTGTTTTGAATGAACATTCAACATAATTAGGCAAAAAAAATGGGTTTCGACGATTACTTTAAAGTTGAAATTTGCGTCATATGTATGAGTCACGTTCTAAAACAGAAATTAGGAAAACCTTGAGGTGAACATTTTGATGAAGTTGATTTTCTTGATACTGTAATCGAACTAGAAATTGTGATTTAGTATGCTCATAGGGTACAACACAAATATGCAGTAAATTGCATTGCAACTGCAATCAACACAGACGCAAAGTAAATTGGACTTACTGACTCACTGACTGACTGACTTGACTGACTGACTAACCAATTGACTGACTTTAATAATTGGCTAACTTTTAGTATCTCATTTCTATAGAAACTTCCGTGCAATTTATCCATGTTGCACAATTTTTCTTCCTTTCCTGCCAGTATAGGCTGGATAGATGGGAGAGTAGGGAGGTATCTTCACCTTTACTATCCTATGTCTCTCCCTCAAGATTTGATGTTATAGTTTGTCACAAACAGTCTGGACCAACTGGTCTGTTGGATTTTGTTCTTCCTTTGTGTTCCTTTGTATTCCATTGTGACTTGACTCACTGAGTTTACTAACTACCCGATTGTCTGACATGACTGACTAATTGACAGACTAAACATAACTGATTTATTGACCTACAGACTTAACTGACTGACTTGAGTGACAATATTTACATATCTAACTGCACTCAACGACGTGACTAATTGATCCTTTGACTGACCAACTGATTTGGCTTACTGTATGACCGATTGACTTACCTATATGAGTGACATAAATACCCGATTGACAGGCCTGACTGACTAATTGCCTTGACTGACTGACCGATTAGCTAACTTGACTTACTGACTTAATTGGTCGTAAGAGGAGTTGGTGGCCAGGATGGAAATGGTTCGCGGTTACTTCTCCTTTCATTCAGGGTGTGGAGGCAGGCTATCCGCGGTGCTTCGCTTCCCACACGGGACGACACAAACCAATCCACTAAAGACTAAAGGGAAGGACTTGGAGGGAAGGTCCTACATACATGATGCATATCGACTCAGATGGGAGGGGGGGAGGTGTCCTCGATCAACGGAGCTCCTTTGAGGTGATGTGGAGGATTTGATGACGTCTCCTTAACGTCACACTCCTCGTCGTTTGCTTGGTTGGCCTGATATATCATTGAGGCTGATGCGAATGTCGGGATTCGATGGATGATGGTGAGGGTTTCTGTTTCGTTGCTGCAGAAGGCGAAGATTGGGATGTCCCACGATCGTTGTGAAAAAGGGGTGGTGATGGTGGGATGGTTGCACGGGGCATGGTTGGAGAGGGGGTGATACACTCATGATCTCCCTCCTGACAGGACGCCGGAATCAAGGGCCACTGTGTGATACTTCCTGACCACGTGATGTATTATTTTTATATAATACGTATCTTGCGCTTTGTCACATATGTTTTGGTGACGTGATGAAGCGATTGGTGGAGACGGTATAGCAGAATATCGTGTTTGTGTATAGTCAGAAGCTTGTGAGAGTATGTGTGTGTGTCTGTGAGTGTGTGTGTGTGTGTGTGTGTGTGTGTGTGTGTGTGTGTGTGTGTGTGTGTGTGTGTGATATTTTGGTGTGTTACCAGTATGTAATGATCGATTGAAGGGAGTCTGGCAGCGTTCAGCCGATGTGTGTGGTAGTACAGCCATGGAAAACAGGTCTTTGATGAAACCACGCAATATAAAAAGAGATGACCTTATGATACAACACACATATGCAATCACACGCGACACCGGATGGATAGACGAGAGGTGTTGCTGCTGATGAATGAGTAAGTTGGTGAGTGAGATCAGTGAGGAATTGAGAGAGGACATAGGGGTAATTCACTAATACGTACCTGTATATGGGGGCCTTTGAAGAGACATTACCTAACCCGTGAGGGGCGAGGCCAAACCTGAGATGATGCATATATTTATACCGTTGTTACAGTAAGAGGTTGTATAACAAGTTAACTATGAAAAGATGGAATAAAAATTAGGCGGAAAACTGGGCGTGCTTTACTTGAGAGAGCAAATGAGTAGAAAGGGTTGAGAACATGTTGAAAAGCTGTGGGAAGTACAAATGATCGAACAAAAGAAAACTACAGAATCGAAGCAGAGGGTATAGTTTTAAAACAGATAAGATAAGATACTTTGATCCTATCTAGACACTTTGCAAGTACCAACTACAAGGTTATTGACTATACAAAGCGCCACCACACCAGGACGAATTTGGTGGGCTCGAACCGCTGACCGAATGAGCAGGGACTCTGCAAACTCTAGCCAGTAACTCTACCAGCCGCGCCACCCTGGCGGGTAGTTTTATTTAGTTTAGTTAAGGGATCAAGGAGTGGTATTAAAGAAGCACTGGTTTATAGGCCCAAGACAAATTCAGGAGTGTGTAAAGTAACGAAAGTTGCAATGATGTGGTTTTTAACACTTCGAAGCGCAGCTAAAACCCGGGAGTGTTAAAAAAAATAGAGATATGTGTATAATTGAAAATCAAGCAATGGCTTAGTATGGAAAGCATCTCAAGATATTACATATTGATTACAAATATAAATAGAAGGTTAGAAATAAATGTATGAAAAATTAAGACATTAAAGTTGTTAGAAACTAATATGTAGTGTCAAATTATCTATAATAATATAAGCGAAAGTGTGTGTGTCTCTGTGTGTGTGTGTGGTATAGGTTCCGCCCCCCGTTGCGGAATCCCATCATATGGCACAGTTTTGGAACCAGATTGACCAGGGGAAGGTTTTAAGCCCACTTATGGGATGATCCGAATTTTTTTTTTTTTTTTTTTAGCAGCCTATTAGCGAGAATTGTGAAAAAAAAAGTGGGTTGCGAGAATTGAGGAAACCTTGATGTAGGGTGATGGGTAATGGGTGAGTGAAAGGGTTGGGTGATGGGTAATGGGTGTGGGGTGATGGGTGAGTGAATGGATGGGGGATGATGGATGATGGGTGAGGGAATAGGTGGGGGTGATGGGTAATGGGTGTGTGGTGATGGGTAATGGGTGAGTGAATGGGTGGGGGGTGATGGGTAATGGGTGAGTGAATGGGTTGGGGGTGATGTGAATGGGTTGGCGTTAATACATACATTTCTACATCCATGATTTCAGGAAAGTTAGAAGGGGCTATCTGGAGAGTCTGTGTTTGGTGGGCCTTAGGCCCACCAAACACAGGTGGTGGGCTTAAGGCCCACCAATAGCCCTCCGCAGGAGCTAGCCAAAAGGTCCGCCAGGAGGGCTGCTTTGCGGCTAGTGTTTTAATAATATGATAGAAGAATCATTCATCATTTTTACGTTCAAGTTCATAGTTTGGTAAAATATATATCACTACGTACTACTTATTATTAGCTTTAATAATCACCTCGTATGTGCAAGAAAGGCAAAATTACAACGATGCAAGTTGCTATACATCACAATCAGCACTCTCCAACCATATAGTATACCCAGCAGCCTGCATACCTCGGGAAGATGATAGAAAGCTCTCCCACTTCAAGTGCAATAATAAAGTAGCTATACGAGAAGGACCAAGCGTGATCCTCATCCATATAATATGATAAAGGTAGTCATTGGCGTAACCACAGTACTTGACATAGGTGCACCTCAAGCAGCCGTCGCTCAGCTTCCTTGAAAAGGGGAGAGGCCCGCTCACAATAGTTTTATGTTAGTGGTCAGTTCTTGAAGGAATCAAAAGGCCTTGAAATATTCTCGTTATTCTTTCGTCCGTAGTGCCACCATCCTACGAGAAGCGAGCAGAAGCACAGTGACTGGCGAGTAAGGCCAGAGACCTAATACTCATGACATACGTATCTCCATTTCTATTATTACTATTGTATTATCATTACTCACGCCAACGAAGTCGCAGCATGGGCAGGGCGGTCAACTCCGTCTGTTTGTCTGTCTGTCTGTTTGTTTATCAGCATATAGCTCGATAACAAATGAGGCCATCAAACTTGGCATGTGGGCACCTTAACCCTAGAACACAATCGTAGAGTCAACCTACGGGAAAACAATTGTTGGGTCGTATGTGGCAATAACTTTGAAAATTAGAAGAAAAAAAAAATTTGTAACCTACAGATTTTATTGATAGTATTTTTAACTTATAGGACAAGTTTTTTTGAAGATTTGAATGTTTCCTAAGCCTAAAACTAAAAGTTAAGGACACAAAAAAATACTGGAAAAAAAGTGAATAAACACAAAACCTAAAAAAGTTTCTGGAGACTGCTGCACAGCTACGCCAGATTTCATCATAGGGAACCCTGGCTGGCCCCAAACCGAGTTGAGATGTCCCCCTGGATGCTCCAGCCCCCCCCCCCCCCAGGTGTTAATAATCACGGGTTTGTATGGTCCAGGCTGTAAAAGAATGGGTATGTTTCAGCAAAAAAAAAAAAAAAAAAAAACTTGATTGTGTTGTAGGCGGATGAAGGTGGGAAGTAAAGCTTAAATATAAGCATAGATATGATAGCAGAAAATAACAGGAGAAATGGGAAGAGAAATCCAGGATTTACATATTATATATACATACATGTGGGAGGGGCGGCAGGCAGCATGAGCAGGGACGTCCGACTCCTGGGCGACACTAGTGAGCGTTGTCCCTCGTCTTCCTCAGGTGGTACATCGTGACGAATATGAGCGATGAGGTCAAAGTTCCTGCATATTATTACTGACAGCTCCCTAGGGATGCGCAAAGACAGCCAGTGCTCCGCCCATGGCTTGATGAGCGCCATGCCCAGCAGCGTCATGAAGTTACGCCTTCGCAGCTGGGGGCGTCCTGCACTTTGCATATTGGCGCTGTAGATCACCCAGGCGTTGACGCACACAGCGTTGACTATGCCATAAAATCTGCACAGTGGCCACCTCTTTGTTTTCTAACTAGAGGAGGACCCCATGGGCATCAGGGATCCTGATGCCCTGCGTTCCTCAGTGGAGTACCAATTTAAGTGTAATAGCTGTAACGCTGCTTATATTGGACAGACAAAGCGCCACCTCACCACTAGGATCGCGGAGCATCGGGGATTGTCTCACGGGACAGGTAAACCCGTGTCAAAGCCATCATTCTCAGCCATTCGAGAACATTCCGAAGCCTCAGACCACCCAATAACGAACCAAGATTTCAATATTTTACACACAAGCTCCCACGACTCCACCCGACTGACATGTGAGAGCCTCCTCACCCACCACTACAAACCATCCCTGTGCGTACAAGGCACCTCAACCCCGTTACTGTGTTTTTAAACCCTGTGGAAATCCCACACACTCCACTTTTCAGATGATTGGTAGGTGTAGTTTTATAATATTGTTTTATCTTTGTGTTTTTATCATTTAATTTAGGTTAGGCATTTTAAATGTCATATCATTATAATTTGTATATTTTCATTATTTTAACATATTTGATGTATTATTTCCGTTTTTAGCCTGATGATGGCTTATGTATATAGCCGAAACTTTCCCATAAAGCAATAAAGATTTTTTTACCAGCGTTGGTTTTAATCTTTATTATAAGATCCTGCTTCCCTCCTGGAGAAAGTATTCTCTCTCGCTCTCTCTCAACCCGCCAGGGTGACGTGGTTGGTAGAATCACGGACTGGTGTTGCAGAGTCCCTGCGCCATTCGGTCAGCGGTTCGAGTCCACCAATCTCCTGGCCCTGGTGGCGCTTTGTATAGTCAATAACCTTGTAGTTGGTACTTGCAAAGTGTCTAGATAGGATCAAAGTATCTTATCTTATCGCTCTCTCTCTCTCTGTCTCTCTCTCTCTCTCTCTCTCTCTCTCTCTCTCTCTCTCTCACATGTGTGTGTATGTATATATATATATGGTGTGTGTATACATATATCATCGTCATCATTGTCAACATCAAATCACTTTATACGTATCTTGTAGGTAGGATCCAATCGTGGATTTGTAAGGTGAGAGTGGGTCCAGGTGAGTGAATGGGCTGCAAATCATTGAGGTCAGAAATGCAGAAGGTCAAGTATTGCCTTCGATATTATGGTTTTATCCCAGAACAATAAAATGTACATCATGGAAACCCAATAAGTGATATTAAAGTGTTTAGAAACAGGAAATAAAGCTTGGAAAGGAACTTGTTATTGTAAATGTAATATTACTCTAAAGGTACTACAAGTAAATGTACCATTATATCATTAATTTGTATACCGCGATAAGACTTTTCCTGGAACAGTCTTTTTCACAACTGTTACTTGTGAATAAGAGTATTGAATCTGAATTGAAGCTTTCATTTCTGCCCCTCCCATCTTCCTCTCACATTCCACGAAACCCCCAACAGGGAGAGGATAGCGGACTCCCCACTCTAACGGGGCGTTATTGACTATTGTACCTTCTCTCACTGTCTCTCCCTCCCTCCCCTTTCCTGTGGTGAGACAGTACTCCAATGCTAGTGAGTGTGTGTGTGTGTGTGTGTGTGAAGGGAACCAGAAGGCGTGAGGGTATGAACAAAGGCGTGCGGGTGTGTCCGGGAAGAGAGGAAATGAATGAAAACTGCGCTACATGTGCGTCAAATCTAATACTGAATGAAAAAGTGTGGAATGTGTGATGTAGTTAAGGGTGGAGTAATATTATGTGGTGTTGTGTGGAAGGGGTGGGTGTGATGTAGTGTAGAAAAGGTGTAATATGGTGTGGTTTGGAAAGAGAGTGGTGTGGTGTAGAGAAGGTATGTGGTGAAGTGTGGTTTGAAAAGAGTGTGTGTGGTTTTTAGTGAGCGGCGTGAGGTGATGCACAGCTTAAGGCATATACTACAATATACGGGTGGTTGTAGCATGTGGTATGTTGTGATATGTAGTGTAAGGGACTTAAGAGGTGTGGAGTTTATGGTACAGAGACGTGTTGGGTTCTGTTTTATATAAGAACATAAGAAAATAAGGAAGCTACAAGAGGCCGTAAGGCCTACACGAGGTAGTTCCTGTTACTTAACTCTACCTATATCCACTTCTCTTCCCCATCCATGAATTATCCAGACGCCTTTTAAAGATCCCAATAGACTCCGCATTGACCACCTGACGACTGAGTCCATTGCAATCATTCACCATCCTATTTGTGAACCAGTTTCTCCTTATTTCCTTTTTAAATCTACGCTTTTCCAGCTTGAATCCGTTACTTCTTGTTCTACCCTGCTTACTAGCCGTAAGAACTGTTCATACATCGCCTATATTATATCCCTTTATCCACTTAAAAACTTCTTAAAAACTTCTATCAGATCGTCCCTTACTCTACGCCTCTCGAGTGAGTGTAAATTTGATAGTTTCAATCTCTTCTCATAACTAAAGTTACGCATCCCATGAATCATTTTGGTCATCCTTCTCTGCAATGATTCTAACAAGGCAATATCCATCCTGTAAATTAATGGTGTGATGTAAAATTATGTGAGGCTGAGTGGATAGTGTGTGGTGTTACGGGGATTGGGTGTTACAATATCTAGAACTGTAAAGTAGCACGACGAAATAGTTTGAGTAATGACGTGGCTGTCTTCAAATTTAACCCGGAAATGACTGGTGCATTTTATTTTCAGTCGAGGAAAATAGGAAAAAAAATAGTTAAATGTTAAGAAACAGCCTTGTCGTCTTATCAGGATGTTTGTATTTTTTGTTGTTGGTGTATTTAATTATACTGCAACATAACATTAAAGCAACATTGTCCAAGGTGAACAATGTAATTACGGATAAGGATACAAAATGCATTACATAGATTGCTTCATGGTGTTGGCTTGACTGTAACCTCAACCATCATAATATACTGTTGATAGATGTGATAGGATATATGTAAGTACCGTGTACGTACTACACTCTAGTAATCAATGAAGGAACGACATTTGACCTCAACATAGCAGTCGATGGGGATAGTGTAGTCTCAGGAATTGAGGATAACTTTTCACCATATGAACCTCATTTTCATTTATCACTATTTGGAGAGAACCTTCATCTATTACAGCCATGTTTCCTTAAAGCAAAGTCTCAATGTGAAAACAAAGATGGAAACGTGCTAAAGATTTTTCAGTCTCTCAGACGCAGATAATTCAATATGAAGAGTTCCATGTTGTCCTCTGAGATTTAAGCATTGTAAAAACAAGATATTACATGGCTAAGAAAACAATACTTTCAAACTTCGTGTCACATAAAATACTGTCAATCAAAGCATTTTTTTTCTTATTTCATCCAAACAGGAAAGGGAGAAATTAAACATTACATGAATCCTCGCCCCCCCCCCCTCTCTCTCTCTCTCTCTCTCTCTCTCTCTCTCTCTCTCTCTCTCTCTCTCCTCTCTCTCTCTCTCTCTCTCTCTCTCTCTCTCTCTCTCTCTCTCTCTCTCTCTCTCTCTCTCTCTCTCTCTCTCTCGCATTGAAACTTTTTGTACATATTTCTTTTGGGGGGGGGGTGGGAGGATGTCATTGACTTGGGTACTTGTACCATATAAATGAGTGATGTCGCACGATTTGGAGACACGTGTCTTGCCCTAAACAACGCTCGTGCGCGCGCATGTTTGTGTAAAAGTAGCAAGTAACAAGAAACTCTTTAACCTTTTTATTGCCTGTAACAAGTAACCTTTTTATCTGACCTATTCTTTAGTTTACATTTATTTACTTGTGTTTCATTCACCCACAGTTTTGATAATGTAGAAGACACGTGATTTCCAGCTGTTGCCCTCCCATAAAGAGCTTAGAGCTCATAGAGACCAATCGATGAATAAGGCTGGGATCTCACACACACAGTCCTTCCCTTTTTTTAAAAAAGAAAGTAACTGCCCGCTTATTGGTAAAAAGAAAAGAAAAAGCCGTATCAGCCTAGAGCGAGCCATGGGTGGCAGGCAGGACGTTACCACTGCACTATTTGGGTGATAAACATGTATATGTGCCATTCACCTACGGCCTGATCACACGCTGGACACACGATTTCCAGATGTTACCCTCCCGGAAAGAGCTTAACTCATAGAGACGGATCTTTGGGTACAGCTGGGACCTCACACAAGACACACACCCCATCTCCTTACTCAAGTGGGACAGTAACCGCTCACATTTATCAATGAAAAAACCCCTTGAGCGAGCAGGGACTGAAAGCGTGATCACGGAATGACCAGGCACGCTCTAAACTCTAGAGCAGTGGTTCCCAACGTTTTTGCAATCGCGACCCCTTTCCCAAAATCTTGAAACGCACATGACCCCCTGCTATCAGCAGCTTGATTTACATTTTTTTTTTCTGTGAAGGAAAGGGAAATAAACATAAAAAAATTGATTCATGAATTCTGTAATTATATATTAGCAAGCTAAATTGCAGCATTGGTTCAACTTTGGTATAATAAAGTAAATAGATATATAAATAAATGTATCCAACCTAATTATTGGAGAACGAAAAATATGAACGAACATAATAATTCCTTCAATAATCTCAACATACACAGTTTTCAACAGCAAGCCAACCCACCTAGTGGGATGATTGGAGATTACAGCATTGGTCCAACTTTGGCATAATATAATAAATAAATAGCAAGCCACAGAGAGACTCGTTTCATGCTTCCCACCATATATGAACACAAACGTATGGTAATAATGATCATAACGCGTTTTTTGCACTGAAACAAAAGCAAGAAAAATATAAAAGCATAAATAAATCAAATCGATGAGTAAAATAATATTTTCCTAAGCCATTTCTAGCAAGGCTTTGCGAACCCACTGCCAAGCCTTCGCGACCCCCAGGGGGTCGCGACCCACCGGTTGGGAACCCCTGCTCTAGAGTCTAGACCACTGTGTCATGCAGGCGTGTGTGTCATTCACCGACGGTCTTAACCACGTGAGTCGCCAGCTATTACCCTCCCGGAAACAGCTTGGAGTTCATAATGAACAATTCTTGGGTAATGCTGGGACCTCACACACAACACACACCCATCCCCTTGCTCAAGAGGGACAGTAACAACCTATGCTGTCAGCGGAATCATCCCAGAGCGGTGCTTGAACTGCCGACTTGCTGAACAGCAAGCGGAGTTGCTTCCAATCTAACCACATAGGCTCTTTTGTGTGTGTGCGTGTGTGTGTGTGTGTGTGTTTGTATATGTGTGCAGATAACCATGTGAACACACTCATATAAATTACGTTTCCAAACAACTATTACATTCATCCGGCAATATTCTCTAGAACATTTTCCCGTCGTAATTTTTTAATGTTTCATAACGTTAAATAACTTTCATTGCCTCAGATAAATCCCAATGTTACTCTCACAGTACTAACTCTACCAACAATGGTATTATTATCATCACAGGCCTTATCGCTCCCTATAGCGTCGTCACAGTTACTCTGCTTATCGGTCAATGCGCTCCACTACACCTCGTTATCTTTCGTCTTACAGGAGACTTTGAGGAGAATTACAATAAGAGAGAGAGAGAGAGAGAGAGAGAGAGAGAGAGAGAGAGAGAGAGAGAGAGAGAGAGAGAGAGAGAGAGAGAGAGAGAGAGAGAGAGAGAGAGAGAGAGAGAGAGAGAGATTTTACCTCATTATTATGCGAGGAAAAATACCCCATTCCTACCCCCCACATACAAACACACACACACACACACACACACACACACACACACACACACACACACACACACACACACACACATAATGTCACTCCGTAGTGTTGTGGTAGCACGCTCTATTCACAACAAGAAGTCACGGGTTCGATCCCCGGTCGGAGGGGCGACAGATTTTTTTTTATTTATTTTTATTTTTTATAACATTATAAAGAACTGGCTAAGGGCACATCAAAAATGGGTAACACAAAGTCCGCTTAGTTGCCAGTCCCTATAAAGAAGACAGTAGGAGAATAAAATAAAAAAGAGGGTGAGCCAATTTAGTTCGGGAGGGTCTTGTTACTCTTCTTTTGAAAAGATTTAAGTCATAGGAAAGTGGAAAAATAGAAACAGGAAGAGAGTTCCAGAGTTTACCAGTGAATGGGATGAAAGAGTAAAGATACTGATTAACTCTTGCATTAGGAAGATGGAAAGAATAGGGATGAGAATGAGTAGAAAGTCTTGTGCAGCGAGGCAGCGGGAGGGGGGAAAGCATGCAGTTAGCAAGTTCTGAAGAGCAGTGAGCATGAAAATACGGTAGAAGAGAGCAAGAGAAGCAACATTGCAGCGGTGATTTAAAGATTAAAGACAGTCAGTCAGAGGAGAGGAGTTGATGAAACGAAAAGCTTTTAGACTCAACCCTGTTTAGGAGTGCTGTATGAGTGGATCCTCCCCAAACATATGAGACATAATCCATACATGGGCGGATAAGGCCCCTGTAGAGAGCAAGCAATTGGGAGAGAGAAAAAAAAGGATGCAGACGCCACAGCACACCTAACCTCTTAGAAGCTGTTTTAGCAAGAGATGAGATGTGAGATCTCCAGTTCAGATTTTTAGTAAAGGATAGTCCTAGAATGCTCATTGTAGAAGAAGGAGACAGTTGAGTGTCATTGAAGAAGAGGGGATAGTTATCTGGTAGGTTTTGTCGAGTAGATAGGTGAAGAAATTGGGTTTTTGAGGCATTGAACAAAACAAGGTTTGCTTTGCCCCAATCAGAAATTATAGAAAGATCAGAAGTTAGGCGCTCGGTGGCATCTCTCGTGAATCACTTAGTTCCTGTTGAGTTGGACGTCTAATAAACGACGTTGAAAAATGCAGGGTAGAATCATCAGCGTAGGAGTGGATAGGGCTTTGAGTTAGACTTAGAAGATCAGTAATGAATAATAGAAAGAGAGTGGGTGATAGAACAGAACCCTGGGAAACACCACTTTTGATAGATTTAGGAGAAGAACAATGTCCGTCTACATTAGCTGCAATAGAACGGTTTGAAAGGAAACTTAAATGGAAACCCCTGAAAATATTGTTTCTTAAGGTTGTTATTTCAAATTAGGGATGCAAAAGATATAAGCAATGTGAAATTCAACATTGTTCTCCGAAATGTAATTATAACCTATTTTTGACCCTTCCTGACCCTGTCTGACCTTTCTTTAGCAAAAATACCAGCGAATATATTTTCTTAAGTTATGTAATTTGGATAGGTTATGTAATTTCATTCACTAGTATCAGTTACAACTTTGTTCTCGAAAGTGTAATTGAAAACCAATATTGAACCTCCAAAAGAACCCTTCTTAAATGGAAACCCCAGAATTGGGGTTTTTTAAGTTAACTTAGAGTATAATGTTTTTAATAAAAAGTTGTTTAAAAAAGGGAAATTAAACCATTTTTTGGGGGGGCTTGGGGGCCTGCCCCATTAAACCCCAAGGAATTTGAACTAAAAAAGGGGTTTTTTTTACCCCAATAATGCAAAATTAAATTTTCAAACCTTTGTTCCAAATGTAAATAATATGGGCTTCCCTACTTCCTCTTCCTTCGTTTTCTGTAGTAGAGGTTATGGTTTCTTTTTCCTTCCCCCCTTTTCCCCATTATACCCCTTCCCCCCCAAACCCCCCCCTTCCCCTTTGTTCCTGTAAAATTTCCCCTTCAGAGTTAGAAACCCAAATATACTTTTCTATGTTTAAACCTGCTGGTATTACCCCAGAAGGCAAAGAAATGTTCCTTTAAAATAATGCCCCATGAACAAAACGATATGTAAATCTGGGTTTTAATTAAATTTTTCCCTTTGAAATAATACTTTTAAAAATTTTTAAAAATTTAATTTTATCCTCTCTCCTCCCCCTGCCTCTCTTCTGTCCTCTCCTTTTCCCCCCCTTTCCCCCTCTTTTCTCCCTTCTCCTTTTCCCTCTCTTCCTTCTCCTTTTCCCCAAATATAAATTTATATATTAATTTTATATATATATATATATATTATATATTTTATATTTTTTTTTTTTTATATTTTTTTTTTTTTTTTTTTTTTTTCTTTTTTTTATATATAATATATATATATTTATATATATATATATATATATATATAAAATTAAAGAATATTATATAAAATATATTAAAAAATTTATATATATATATTAATAATTATAAATTAATTATATATTGAAAAAAATATTAAGATATATTTTTAATATAATATAATTTATATAATATAGAATATAAAATATAAATAAAATTTTAAATATATATATATTATTTATAAATTATATAAAAATTATAATATATTATTATATAAATATTATATTATAATATATATAATTATATTAAAATTTATAATATTTATATAATTTATATATATTTTATAAGATATATATAAAAATATAAAAATATATTTAATAATATATTATAATATAATTTTAATAAAATAATAAAATATATATTTTATTATATAAATATATATATATATATATATAATATATAATATATTAAAATAGATTTTATAATAATTAATAGATAATATATAAAATTATATATTATAATATATATATATATATAATAAATATAAATATAATAATAATATATATTATATTATAATATAATAAATAAAAATTAAAGTATTAATTATATTATAATATATATATATATATATATTAATAATTTTAAAAAATATAATATTTTATAATAATATAATAAAAATAATATATATATATATAATATAAAATTTAATATATAATAAAATATGTAATATAATATATATATAATTATATAAGGGTATATATATATATAATTTTTAAATAATATTATATATATTATATATATAATATTATTAATATAAATATATTATATGTATATATATATATAATATATATAATATATATAGTATATATATTAGAATATATATATATAATATATAAAAAATATTTATATATATATTATAAAATATTTTAATATAATATATATATATATAATATATATAATATATTAAAAAAAATATATATTATATATATAAAATATATATATATTATATTAATTATATATATATATCTCATTCTCCCCTATTTGTCCATTTTCCCTAATGAAGATTTTAATCATTTCTTTACTCTTTTCCTTTTCACTGGTAAACTCGGGAACTCTCTTCCTGTTTTTTTTTCATTTCCTATGATTTACATTTTTTAAAAAGGGGAAAGTAAAAAGGGCCCACCCCCAAAAACCAAACCCCGGCTCCCCCCTTTTTTTGATTTTATTCTTTTTTGTCTTTTTATGGGGACGGGCAACTAAGTGGGCTTTGTGTTACCAATTTTTTTTGTGCCTTGGCCATTTCCCTTTGTATGAAAAAAAAATAAAAAAATAAAAAATAAAATATAATAGGGGTTTTTTATATATCAATAAATATATATATCTATAATAATATAATACATAAATTTTAAAAATAATTTTATATATATTTATATATATAATATTTTATATTATAATATATTATATTTAATATAAAAATTATATATATAGTATATAAAATTTTAAAATAACTATATTATATGTAAAAAATTATATAAAAAATAAATATATAAATAATAAATATAATTAAATATTAAAAATACATATATATATATTTTATATATATATATATAAATTATATATAAATATATATATATATATATATATAATATTTATATATTTTTAATAATTATTATATACATATATATAATAATATAACAATAATAATATTAACATTTTTTATATATATATACAAAATAATATAAAATATATTTATAATATAAATATATAACAATATATATACATATATATATATATAAATATAAAATTTATATAATATAATAATATAATATATTATATAAAATATAAATAATAATAATATATATATATATATATTATATATATATTTATTATATATATACAATTAATATAATAAAATAAATTATTATTATATAAATTATTATATAATATATATACATATATTTTTAAATATTATATAAATATACTATATGTATTATATATATATATTTTATTTTTTTATATTTATATATAATATATTTTTATAAAATTATATATTATAAAAAAAATTTATATGTTTTTTAGTCCATGGGCCAAACAAAAAATACACAGGGTCGGACTTTTGGGGGAAAAGGTGAAATTTTTTTAAAGTATCAACCTGGCACATTTAAGTATTGACACCCAATTGGTGTTTTTTTTTTGTAAAAAAATATGGGCTTTTGGGGGGGAAAATGGGTTTTTTTGAAATTTTTTTTAAAAAAATGATAAGCTAGAAAACATTTAAAAGGAAAATTTCTAGAAATTGCTGTTTTTACATAATTTTAAAAAAAATTTAATGCCAGGGAAAGGCTTTTTTAAAAATAATTTTTTTGGGTACAAAACTTAAAAAAATTAATTTCTAAAATTGAAAATTATTTTAAAGGCAAACCCATTGATAAGGCTTTTTTATACTTTGTGGAAATTATTAAAAAATTGGTAATTTTTTTAAAAATATTTTTAAATG
>JACEEZ010000860.1:167500-170000 GCA_016584305.1 Chionoecetes opilio | reverse complement strand
TCGCCTGCAACTTTTCGAGGTGGGAACAGTCGCAGCTGTGCACACTTAATCAGGCATCTTTTGACCCTGTCCTTTTTGTATTTGTCCCTTTGACAGAAAATACATCTTTTCCCCATAAAATTTGGGTGAAAGTCGCCACTCCCATGGTACTGGGCCCCAGATAATCATCAGACTAGGTTTAGTTATGTTTCCTTCGGCCCTTTTCTAATCTAGGTCCTTTTTTGAATACCTGGATCTCACCCTCTTGGAGAAACTTTTAAAATGTTCAAAAGGTGCGTGACCCCTGAATTTGGTGCTCTCAAAACAAAAAATGACTCTACTCGCAGTGTAACCCAAATTTGAGTCCCCCTTTCATCAGAACAGTGGTCATGCACCCCGGGCGTGGGCTTGGAGGGGGTTGGCTATGCTCTTTGGGTATCATTTTCTAATGCAAAAGGATGAAAAACTAGAAACACACGATTTTTTAAACAAATCACCCAATTCCTTTACAGGTTTTTTATGGCAACAGCTGTTCAAAGGGCCATATTAACAATGTATAGGGACAGTGTAATTGATTTAACGAATTTAATCAACTTTACCCGTTTTTTACAGGGGAAACTAATTGTATCAAAAAAAAAAAAATAAAGCTTTAGCCCTTTTCCTAAAAACGCATTTAAAAAAAGAGTTTTACCCAAAAAAATTTCCATTCTTTTAAAAAAATTGCACACAAAGGTAACTAAAAAAAAATGCCTGGGGTTTTGAGAAGGGTTTTCCGTTTAAAACATCCAAATATTTTATATGATTTGAGAAATAATTTTTCAAATTTTTTCACCCAAAAAATTATTTTTTTTCACCAAAAAAGCCGTTTCCATGGAACCCTTGATAATTTTTTTTTTAACAATGATGTAAAACAAAAGCAATTTTATAGTCATAATTTCACTTTTAAAAGTTTTTTACGACATACACTTTTATAAGGAAAATTCAAAAAACCCGATTTCCCCAAAAAACAATTTTTCCACAAAAAAGATAAAGTACCATTGGGAATGTCCATCAACTATAAAAGTGCCCAAGGTGAGATCTTTTAAAAAATATAGTCAGCCTTTGTTCCCAAAAAGGTACCCACATGGGTATTTTGGGGGGTTTGGCCCCCGGACTAAAAAAATAAAAAAATATAATATAAATAAAAATATAATTATAGAAAATGAATATAATAAAGATAATTAAAAAAATTAAAAAAAAATTAAGAGAAGAAGATATAAAAAAAGAGAAGAAAAAAATAGATAAGATAATAATATATAAAGATAATTAAAATTAAAAAGATAAATAAAATTAAAATATATAGAAAAGAAAATTAAATATATATAAAGATATAAAAAAAAAAGGAAGATAAAAATATTAATAAATATATATATAATATAAAAAATAAATAAAAATATAGATTATAAAACAATAGATATTAATAAAAATAAATATATAAAAATATTATAAATAAAATAATAATAAATAATATAGTATAAATATTATTTTTAAAATTTAATTCAATATATTAAAATATATTATAAAAAATTAAAGACAAAAGAAAATAAATTTTTATAAAATATATATAATAATTTTATAAAATAATAATTTAAAATATATAAAATATAAGAATTTTTAAATTATATTAAAATATATAATATAATAATAAAATAATATAAAAAAATTATTTTATATATAATTTTTAAAAACATATATAAATAAAATAATTTATTTTTAAAATTAAAATAAATTTATAATATATTATACAATTTATAAAAAATATTTTTAAATTTTTATTTTTTAATAAAAATAAAACAAAAAAAATTTCCCCAAAATTAATTTTAAAAATAGGAATAAATAAAAAAAGTAATTTATCGATTTTTTTTTTTTATTTTTTATTTTTTAATAAAGGAAAAAGGCCAAAAACCAAACAAAAAGGTAAAAAAGCCCATTATTGCCCTTAAAAAGAAGACAATAAGAGAAAAAAGTAAAAAAGGGGTGAGCCAATTTTTTCCCGGGAGGGGGACCCCCTTTTTTAAAAAATTTAAGAAGGGAAAATGGAAAAAATGAAAAGGAAGAGAGCCAATTACCGTAAAAGGTGAAAAGAGTAAAGATTGATAACCGAAAAGGACCCAAATAGGGGTGGAAAAAGTGAAATCTGGGAGGAATTCCAAGGGGGGAGGCATGAGAGCAATTTGGGAGGGCAGAAAAAAAAAAGAGAGCAAGGAACAAAATTTGGCTGTTTAAAAAATTGAGACCCGTCAGGTAGAGGAGAGGAGTTTTTGAGAGAAAAGTTGATCAATTTTAGGAGGGTATTATGGGATTCCCCCCAAAAAAGGGAGAAAAAATGGGGAAAACCCTTGAACAACAAGGGGGAAAAAAAAAAGGGTCAGGGGACAGGCCCAAACTTTTTGAACCCGGGTTTTTTAGCAAAAGGGGTTGAAAATTTCCCGTTAGATTTTTAGTAAAGGATAGTTAAAGTTCATTGTAGAAGAAGGAGACA